>JAQGBX010004285.1:0-15628 GCA_034698745.1 Megaphyllum sjaelandicum | reverse complement strand
TAAATCTCAAATTATTTGTAGAAACACCCTTTTTCCGAATAATGTACCCGGGTGTTGTATTCGGCACTGTACGGTATGTACGTGGCATGAAACACTTAAGAATGATATCCTCGGGTGACATTAATGAGAAAAGTAGTAATGAACCATAACCAATAATGTTTTCAGTTGAGTCAGAATAATTAAATGAAACTACCTTGGGGCTATAAAAGATAAGCAAATATGAAAGAAGAACATCAAATACAGTTTATTACTGGCTACCAGGGGAATTCCTCTTATTTTCTTAGCTTGCGTTTTGAGTTATATATTTTGTACTCAATATAACGTGTGGAAGATACAGTATCCTCAGAAATAAAAAAAATACCGTACTAAGCTTGTACAATTTCATTAATCACGGCTAATTATTAGGATTTCTTAAATTTCAACTGCCCCCTATTTCTAAATTTCAGTTATGTTGTTCCGCAAACATTTTCCTGGATCGTTGTTTTCATGGAAGTGAAATATTTTCAATATATTTTTTTAATCATTAAAATTGGTATGTATTGGGAATTAGAAATCTCATATTCCAATCTTTACACGCGTTTATTTTCAGTTGAACTTCATTTTCATTTCAAAAAGCGCCACCTATAGTGATCAGTAAATGCTTCGAACAAATACAATTTAAACTTTTTTATTTAAAGTCGACGCAGTAACATGTGGAATTCTCAATGGGCCTTATGCAGATTTCGTCAGCATGACATTCGTCACGTGACATTTCATTCATTCTATTGGCGAAAATTGCCCGTAAGCAGTGCCGAGGCACGTTCTTTTTTGATTCAATGAGATGATCGCATGATGTAGCCCCATACAATGGTAACTTGGGAAACCATGAAAAACCACAATCGAGGATAGCCAACCCGGGAATCGAACCTGAGTCTACCGAATGCAAGACGCAGACGCTAACCTCTAAGTTAGCATCCAAATTAATACTTCTATGGCATGGTTTGCTCAAAGCCCATTTGCAACCTTTTTAAAATTCTCAGCAGTTTTCGAGGACAATTTTTCGTAATGTAAATTTCCTAATTTTCCTAGCTTTTCCGGCACAAATTTGCAAAATTTCCCACTGTTTTCGAGGACAAATTTTTAAAAATTTTCAACGCTCAACTTTTTCAGAGTACACATTTTCAAAATTTGCTACAATTTCCGAATACAAATTTGTCAAATTTTCAAAATTTGTTCATGCTTATTTTGTCAAATTTTCAAAATTAGTTTTTTTAAAAAATTTTCAAAATTGTCATTAGTGAATTTTGAAAAATATTGAATAATATTCTGTGTCGATTTTTGCAAAGTTGTGGAAACATTGGCGTATGTAAATTTTGACATTGTCATTGGTCAGGGAAATTTGTTCAAAAAACCTGGAAAAGTCAGGGAAGTGGAAAATGAAATTTCTGAGGGAACCCTGCATAAGGTCCATTCTTAGCTACTCCGCGTATTTGTATATCTTCGTAATCTATTGAAAATGTTGAAGTTTCTGCCTGAAACTGAAACTGAAACACACGAGCAAGGTGGTTTAGAGGTTTGCATCCTCGTCTTGCATTCGGTAGACCCGGGTTCGATTCCCAGGTCGGCTATCCTCAATTGTGGTTACCCTCAAAATGCTGAGATAGTTCATATATTAAATCGTCCATGACCGTATTCTTATCCTAATCACACCCTACCCTTTTCGTTAAAATCCCAAATACGGCAAAAGTAATTAAATTGTGAATTTGGGGTCAATCAAATTGTATAATGATTCCCCTGCCACATGGTACTACAGTATGTACTGACTGCAGGGTAAGGAATTGAATTGAACTGTCCTCTAAAAATTTCCATACCAAGTTATTCAACCCGAGGGGTCTTGGATCACCAAAAATAAAATTAAGTTATTCATTTACAAAAGTATAAATACTTTCTAAATGAATAATTTAATTCATCTAGGTGTCAATAAGGGATTCAAGTTTTTATCTTCCATATGGTAGACCTTTGCTTTTAGTGATCCCATGGGAATCTCACTCGCTGAAATGAAATCTGCAACTAAATAGACTCATAGTCATCCAGGACACACAAGCCTTGCCAAAGTGTAAAAAGCTCCTTGGTTTCATGTTTCTTGTATTGTCTGAGCAATAATTCTTGCTTTCCACGCCATTGCGTCAGAGCTTTTTGAAGCTGATTGATCGAAGCAGACGCGCAAAGTGCATCCATATAATTCGATCTAATTTGAGCTAATCAGAGTTGTTTTACTATCTGCGTTCCAAAAATTTGCGAAAATGGAGCAATTACGACCCGAAGTCCCTGCAACGGATTAGAAAGCAAAAAAAATTGAACAGCGGTGCGGATCAAACTAAATCTGTACCCAGCATGTCAGAGGCAGTGTTTGCGTTTCGCTTCAAGTACTACCGTGGCGCCACCCTGCATGGTGTGGTTCACGTAAGAGTTAGTGATAGGGGGCACTAATGTCAGTTAAGAGGGTTCTCTGTTGAACTAAGTGTTTTTTCGAAGATAGTTTTGGGCATTAAATGAAATATTTCCGATGAAAATTGTTTGTTCGTTAAAGAAGGCAATTGGAAATTCCACATTTTCAAATTTTTCAAGAGTTTATTTCAATTGTGTTGAAAAGTTTATTTTCATTCCAAAAGCGCCAACTAGTGATCAATTTTAAAACGCGAAATTCCCAATTATTAACTGCACTTAGAATAACATTTGTACTGAAAATATTTCTTTTATCATGCCTAAAAAATAGTCTTTCGATTAAATTCCATATTTTCGATTAAGTTTTACAATTTATATTTAAAACTACATTATTTTATTCAAAAATTACTTTTTTTAGTATAAAATGTTAGCTGTGTTTAATTCTATGCCTTGTTTACCATTATATGAAAACTGTACATTAATTTTTTTTTTTGTATATCGTCGTCTACGCTACTGTAGTTGGAATTTTAGTTAATTGCGAATCTTTAATTTATTTAGGTTATATAAATGTGTGTATATATGTTGTACATTTTTGTGAAAAACTCGACGTTCTCGTTTAACTTTTCATTTTTAACTTGTTTTATTTATTTTTTTTTTTTCGCAGTGCCATAATGGAATGTCTTGTGATGCCTCTTCAAGACAAGATGGAAGAGTGGAAAAAAACAGTGGCACAGCTTGATAAGGACCATGCTAAAGGTACGCAAGGCTCCTCGCCACCACATTTACGATGCGTTTTATTTCGTTTTTATTTCCGTTTATTTATTATTTAAACCACGCAAAGGCACTTATCGTTTTAGGCTATCCTGACTATTGCTTTGCAAAGTTAAAGCTTTGTTTTTGCTCAAGGTCTTTATTTTATTCTCCTTTCCTTTTACGATTTTTTTTTGGCATTTTTCTTGCTTTTTTCTTTAAAAAAAACCTCATGCGCTTCCAAGTGTCATTTGCTAGCCCCGGAACTTAGTAACGTATTCTGACCAATGGCATTCGCTCATGTCAGTGGTCAATGCTTTCCGTGCAGATTATAAAAGAGCCCGCCAGGAGATCAAGAAACGATCCATGGACACCATGAGGCTCCAGAAGAAAGTTCGCAAAGGTGAGTTCCGTTTTTTTTTTTTTTTTTAGAAATAGAAATCCTAACATTTGAAGAATTCAAGCGAATGCTGTCAGCAGTGTTTTGACAAAATTATTGCGGAAATATCCGTAATATATCTACGACTGTTTCGACAATATTTCTTCCGAATCGCCAAATGGTCTTTATTGGTAAGGATTTGTTATGAAATTAGGAATGAAAGTGTCTAAAAATGGTGGTTTTCCAACAAGGTTGTGCGCCACCACATTGGGAATGAACACGTAGAGAAATTCCACTGTACTGTTATTGGAAACAAGATTGAGTTTACCTGAAACTTGTCAGAAACCACGTTTCTACCTGATACTGTTTATAATAAATGGTTTTTTTCTCACGAGGGAAAGAACATGTGAACCCTGGACTTTTGATACCAATATTTTCACACGCAGCATGATCTTTTCTGTCCATAAAACCTCCATTATAACAAAAATCGAAGAATTAAAAGGGTTGCCTTTACATTTTGCAAATGGCGATAATCCTCGGAGAAGTTTTATGGTCCCTACTGGAAGCCACTTCATATTTATGGTGGAAACATAACTATGCTAATGAGGACATTAGGAGTTTTCATCTCCTGCCTTCTCCTCTCAGCAGCCTGCATTGCAATGTCTTGTACGGCGAATGCACGTTGTCAACTCGAGTGACTCTTCAGCTTTCCTGATGGTGGACTTCCGAACCCGAATCATTTTCAGTAATTGAATTACTCAGATGGAGTGCGGCAGACACAGCAGGGCTCTAAATCGGCGTTAAGAGCGTGTAAGAAGCCGTGGAGATAGTTACAGCCAGATTGCATCAGGATGACTTTCTTTAGCAATACCTTGGTGCAAAGTGATCAGACATTCGGTTTTTTTTACTCTGCTAAGTGAAAAGTTCGAAACTAACCGACATATAAATAAATTTCATAAGGATTACAATTTCTCAACCTAGATTTTGTGCATAGTTTGACATTTCGACGAATTTTTTTTGAGCATTTATTAAAAATGGGCTTTCAAATCACAATATTCTGTCGGAAAGTCAGTTTTGCATAATTAGTTTTACGGCTTACAAATGTATTTCTCAAATGAAATGCCTGAACAGGCAGCTATTCTATTGAAAGTCCTAGGATAGGGCCATTTCAGTAGATTCTTTAAAAATGTTGTACTGTTGTTTTTAAAAGATGCTAATGTAAAATGCTATTACATTTGCAGTTTTTTTTAAATTAATACTTTTGAATTAAATTAATTTATTAAATAGTAGAGGAGCTGCTACTAGTTTTTTTTGTCTAAGGAAAAGAAGCTGTCATTTTCTAATTTTAAAATGTACTTCTTTTTGAATTATTGCAACGTTTCCTGCTTTTTTATAGTAAATTGAAGAGAATTTTTTCTTTAATGAAATATGAAAAACTTTTGGTAATTTGGTTACTTTTGTTTTCTACAATGTAAGTTTCTTTCATTGCATGTTTGTTTGATTTAGTACAACAAATGAACTGTGTGTCTGGTCCTTAGTGTCAAGGGCTACTTGTTTATGCAATGGTCCGGTAATGCTGCGCCAATTAGGGTACAAATCGAGTATCTAAAACAAATAGGCCATGTGATGAAATTCATTGAAATAAGGAATGTGCCTGATTCACAAACCCTTTAAGAGACATAGGCAATAATTGAAATTATTTATTGGAATTTGGGATCAAGGCAATATTTAAACACTCAGACATCAGATATAGACGCACACTGTAAGCTGATCTTGGCCCATTTCATATCTAAAAAGTAGTTTACTGGAACTGTGGACTAATTTGCCACTCGTGTCATGGTGATTTTTAAGTGGTCGATAAGGTTATAAGGTCAATATCAGGATACAAAGAGTGCCATTGAAATAGTTTAGTTCTTAAAAGTGGAGAAGCTGTGTGTTGATATATTATCTAATTTGCCGGAAACCTTAATGTTGTTTCATGAAAAGTGGTATCAGAATAAAATTTGGACAAATAAATATCAAGAAGATTTAATTTAGATTTGAGTTAAAAACAGAACAAGTCAGAATGAAACCAATTGAGGAACTTTAAAAAGCTTCTGAATGATTTCAAGTCATTTCATCAAGGAAAATCAAGAAAAAAATGATACACATTAAAAAAAGTTCTGAAAAATCTTCAGTAATAGAAATTCTTAAACATACCCAAGACTTAAAAAATAAAATAATCAAAAATGACTGCTTCCTGAAAAAGTTGAATATAATTGTGGTAATTATTATTTTGATATCTTAAATTAAACTGAAACTTGTTCTAAAAATATTGTTAAAAACTTCTGAACGTTTTTGATAAAAATAAGAGTTGTTGATTGTTTACAAAAATTAAAACTTGTAAAATAGGATTATAATTATG
This sequence comes from Megaphyllum sjaelandicum, assembly GCA_034698745.1. NCBI lineage: Eukaryota > Metazoa > Arthropoda > Diplopoda > Julida > Julidae > Megaphyllum > Megaphyllum sjaelandicum. The sequence goes on along the minus strand of JAQGBX010004285.1, from coordinate 9,671 downwards.
TTATCTGGCAATTTCTGTTAAACTTGGACATTCGCGGCGTTTTACCCTTTTATTGAATCCACTTGACCAATCCTAACTTTCTGATTCTCTTGTGCAGGAAAATGCGAGATCCAGCGTAACTTAGACAGCGCCTTGCAAGACGTGAGTGACAAGTTCGTGGTCCTGGAGGAGACCGAGAAGCACGCGCTGCGAACTGCGCTCATTGAGGAGAGGAGCCGCTTCTGCCTCTTCGTATCCTACTTAAAACCTGTTGTGGTGAGTTCTTGTTGTTCATTTTCGCATAGATCATTCTCAATTATAGGCCTGGTCTATTTGGATGGTGAGATCTCCAGAGAAGGTAAGTTAAAAAGGTGGACCGAAAATTTGAATTTGCTCTGGGTGCTGGTTAATGGCCCGTAATTGCTCGACCAGTGGCTATAGGCAGCACCTGTTATTACCCTGAACACGTGAACCACAGAATGGGATGCCTCAAACCATCGTTTGAAAGGGTCTCGAAGGGTCTTTGGATCCCCCAGGTTTACTCGCGTTTCGTGGTCAGTGAAATTTTGAAGAAAAATTAACGAGATATATTGAAGAAAGTCCTGAAGAGTAATGTGAATAGTGTGAAAAACATTGCAAAGACGAAGAGCTATAACTACTTTTCCATCATTTTTTTCAAATGTTATTTCCAAAAATTATTTTTAGAATCTTCACCATGCTCCAAATGTGGTGAACATTTTTAAGTATTCCACATGCCACACATGTACATTTTACATTTATGTTTTTCATAATACAGTCGATACTTGTTAAGACAAATCTCAATCGTTGTCAAAGTATGTTCATTTAAACAGTACAGTAGTTTGTATTATCAGAAGTCCGACGGGGACTGGAAATTGGTTCGTACTATCATAAATTTGTATTAAGCGAGTTCGTCTTAATGAGGTTCCACTGTACTCTATTTCTGATGAGTGATACTATGTTTTTCAATATGCTGGTATTCTTTTTTTATTGTTCAAATTAAAAAGAAACGAAATATAAACATAAATGTGAGATTTTGTTAATACTGAAAGGCAAAGTGCAGATGCGAGCCATAGTAGATTGGATCCAAGCTCTTTCCATAACCAAATTAGTTTTTTTTCTTCGAAACCTGTAAGCTGAAAGTAAAAGTAAATTGAATGAGGAAAACGTTGATATCCAAGAGTGGTTTAACACAAACTGGAGTATAATAAACTACGCCTTTTCTGAAACCTCAGAGAGATTGCTAAAGCCAAATAAAATTTTGAGGACAATTCATGGGAAAAGGAGAGAATCTTGTTATTGACTGAAAGCTACTCAAGAGTAGGTTAAAGAAGAATGAAGCAGACGCAAAAAGTCTCGCGAAACTGTCAAACGTTGACCAAGATTGAAAAGTTGAATTGTTGTCAGAGTTTAGAATCTGACATTTGCTGGTCATTCAGGTGTTGAACTGACCTATTCGGACTTTGCTCATGACAAAAATCAATACGTGTTTAAATTATATTGGCGAATTCTGTTATGAAATGTAAGTTGTGATATTTTTCGAGTTTATAGAATGGAACACTAAATTAATTTACTGCAGGACACTATTTAAATATTTTCTAGCAAAGGTTGTCGTTTAGAAAAAAATTAAAAAAATGAAATGAAATTTTAAAAAAAAATACTGCATGGAGTTTAATGAAATTTGGAAGAGAAATGCTTGTAAACGTCATCTATTATTTTTTTTTAAGTTAAAGCATTTTTGGCAGACATTAACCGTTCACTTATCTAAGAATCTTATGCAGTTGTGTGACCATTTCTGAACTTTTCAATCCACTCATAGACCGAACGTTTGGACATTACTTGGACCTTAAACGTTTCCCACGTTTCTGCTCCTGAAATGGCTGCAAGTTAAAAACACGAACAACATACCCCTGCTGAGTAACTATCTCCTCGGAGTCGATCTTAAATTTCCTTTCGGATATTAAGCAGGGCAATTTTCGAAACGTATCTTTTTAATGGAAATATGTTTAGGAATGATGAAAGAATTTTTCCAACAAATTTCTTAAAAATCCATGCAGCAGTTTTTTTAAGTGATTGAAGAAACTTAGTGGACACCCCTGACATTTGTTGTTTTTTAAAATATTTTAGGAATTTATACAAGGAATGTATTATCCCGATTTTGAAATTTTCCGATTTTATTTATTTTTGCGGTCTTTTGCAAATACCATATGTGCATTTTACCACTTGTTAATGTAATCATTTTTCGTTATTATCCTTTTCACAATTATTTTTATAGACAGAAAAAAAATTACATCACAAAGTGATGTAATTGTGCTATAAATTTCTTCATATGAATTTTTGGGTCCATTTTTCATTTTAGGACGAGGAAGTGTCGATGCTGTGCGAGACAGCCCATTTTCAAGAAATTATGGAACAGCTGATGAGCAACACGACTGACCCTTTCACTCTACCAGTTTCCAGCGAACAAGTCATCAACGACATCAAGAGCTGCGAGGGTTCCTGGTCTTTCCAGGTACTGGTTTGGTGGTTCCTGCTCTGTTTTGATTGATTCTTTGGGTGCTGACTGATTTCTTCTGATATGTGTAGCCAAATTTCTTTTTAAACAGAGGGCATTACAGAATGTGGCAAAATGGAGCATTGCAGTATAATTATGGGAAATTCATATATTTGTTGTTTCCCCATTGTTAGACTCCTCCAAGCTCCCCCAGCCTGATAAACAGCTCACGAAAATCCAGTATGTGCAGCATCAGTAGTGTAAATAGTTCTTCCAGCGGGTCCACCAAATGTCATTCGCCGAGCCTCCATATGCGATTCCGAAGCCACTCACAGGTTGGTGTCGTGGATCTGCTTTCTCGGAAAGCGAGCATTTTGACTGATGTCGTTGAAAGTGGCATGCTGACGTTGTTCCTTCTTTGCATTTCTTAGCAGCCTTTGTTAGTTGGCACTCTTCGTCTGTCCAGTGTATCTTCACAGGACTCTGGCTTCACATCTCAAGACACTCTTTTTGTGCGTCCTCACACTCCTCCACCCCTAGAGCTCATGCGGCAGGTTAGTTAGTTCCCTTTACCCAAACCTTATTTCTCCTATTGCATTTATTTATCCCATTTTTTCTCACATTTTTCCTGCTTCTTTCTTATTCTCAATTTTCCTGTTTCGTCTGGTTGATTTTGACCCCATCTGAGCTACCTCAATTTTAATCTACATGTATATCCCTCTACTCTTTCCTATTGTATCACTTTGTGATATATTCTGCTCCTGGCCTCTTTCATTTCATTTCTCTTTTAATATTTACCGAATTTTTTCTCTTAATAAATATAGGAAATAATTAGATTTGCTCACATGTTAATTTTATATTAAAAACATTGCTTTTTACTCTTCCTTGCCTTGATCATGCATTGGGAATTTGAAAATGTCTGATTCAGTGATTTGCTTTTTAGAAAATATATTTTTCGAGAATTACCACCCTCTTAAATCATCGTTCTTTTTGTCATTTTTCCATTCCTGTTTCTTTTTTTCTATCGATTTTCTTGTCCTTTTCTTCCTCTTTTCTTGTCCCTTTCCCTCATCCTTTCTGGTTATTTTCCTTTTTCACGATGCTTAATTTTTATTCCCTTTTCCTTTATTTTCTTTAATTTACTTTTGGCTTACTATGTCCTTAATTTTACTAATTTGATCCCACTGAATATCTTGTCTTATTCTTTCGTTATCATCAACCTTTCTTTTTTTTCCCCTTCTTTTAACCAACATCCTTTGCAACCTCCCACTTGCTGAAGAAGCAAATTCCTTTTCTTCTCTCATTACTGCCTTTATTATGTATTCCATTATTTCCTTCACTTCATTATTAGTCCTGCACATTTCTTTTTTGTCATGATCATTTATCGACCCATTCCTCCTTTATCGAAATCCTTAAGTCCTCCAAGATGAGCTGCATAAATTGTTGCATATTCAAACAGATGTCAGGTCCGACTGAACAATTCAGCGGGAACAATACTAGTGCTTCCAGTAATGCCAGTACCCCATCGTCGCCCTATGGAATGCTACCTGTGACCACGGCGACTTGGCCAAACCTCCAGGAAACGGGTCACTTCGACAAAGTTCCCTGTCCCATCGTTGGCGACAGACCTCACACAATATCGACGGCCTATGAACGAGGCCATCAAAGACCACAATTGACCATTCACACGTTCGAGCCTCTGGACAAGCTCTCTCGCCAAGCTAATTCTACTCCCTCCAGTCCACAAGGCTATGATTGTTCCGCAGGGCCATCAAGATCGGCCACCATGGGCAGGAAGCACCTCGGGACCATCATTGATGCAGATCAACCAGCCATTCCACAGAGGTAAATTGTTATTTTTTTCTTTTATAACTTTAATGTGCAAAATAATGGTAAATCTTTCAGGTAACATGAAATTTTAATGGGAAGCTCAGTGCTTTTTAAATTGCTTATGTTTATTATTCTTGCCCCACTGTTCACTGTTAAAAAATAAATGTAAAGATTTATTTAAAAAAAGAAGTCATTTTATCCAAGCTATAGTCTAAAGACCATTACTTGTAAAGTTATAATTTAAAAACAGTTTTGTGGTGATTTTTATATAACGGATGTTTGAAGTGGAGTTCAGAAAATGATTACTTTTCAGTCTTATTCATCTGTAAATACAGTACTTAAGTTTGGCATGGGTGATGACTTGTGAACTAGCATTTGAACATCCCCTAATTAATAAAAGCTTTTGTGCTTCAGGAGATGTGTTATACCTGCCGCCATACTCTCGCATCAATATTTGACTTTGTAATGTTGGATTTTTTAGGGCTATTACTAATGAGAGACCAGTGGTGCCTGATAAGTCGTCCAAACTCCGTCACTCGAAAACACTTTCCCATTATTCCACTGCACCGAAAATGGTGACCATTCCAGATTTTAACCAACCTGCACCCAATCAAAGTAAGAGCGATTTTTTATGCTTTTGGCTGAACCATGAAGTAAATCGAAACGTTGATCTAAAATCATTAATTTCATTGTAGTTGTGCCTCAACCGTTGTATGTGAACATGAACGAGATCTCGAGGGGGTCTCCTCCACCCAACGAGATTTTGCAGAGACAGGTGAGCGAAAAAACGATGTGTTGTATTACTATCAATTTTAAGTTTGTTAAATACTTAGTTTTAATTTAATCAAACAACATCATCTACAAGTAGTGATAAAAACACAAAACTGATAAAAAATAAAGCTTTAAAGTAATTTGCCATTAACTCATTGGAAATTTAAAACTACAGAATTTCAATCTTTAAAAACTTTCACATAGAGCTTGGACCAATAAATAATTTAGTAAACTAGCTTGAAATGTAATTACACACTAGGGGTTTTGAAACCTTAAGAAAAGAATTTGACGAAGTTCAAGTGCGAATTAATTTACAGAATAATTACTGATATTCTCTAATGTTACTGTGGTTCCTAACAATGTTACCATTTGACCAGCAATCCGAGGCCGAGACAATCACCATAGGCTTGCATTCCCAACACAATTCCGTCGATGGTAAGATGAGCTACAGTTCTCTGGGATCTTCGAGTGGTTACGGCAGTCAAGGGATGGCGGCCATCGGCTCAGAGGATGGGTTGACTACCGGTAAAACATCTTACTTTCGTTCTAAACTGCACGCCACTTATTTTGAGCACATTTTTACGTTGCACGTTTTGAATTATTTATTCTTGCATGCAAGCCCATTTGATATGAATTTCTTTTGAGTTCTCTTTTCATTTGTTATGATTTGTTTGAAATGCGTTGCCAATGCAGAAGTTTTATACAACATTGAAAACCTTGACGAAGCCACCAAATACTGCACTATCCCACGGTATAACAACCACGCACAGTTTTATCCTTGCATGACGGCCAGACGGCCAGTCTCCACTGCAGGTATGCGTTCTTTTAATAAGTTTTGTTTTCCTCAGTTATTTCATCCTGGTATGAATGGTTAGAAAAAGGGCTTTTATTATGTTTTGCAATTTTAGGAAACTATAGGTATTTATTTTTTATAATTTTTTAAATCATAGTTTGAATGAATTGATAAGTTGGCTTTTATTTTCTCATAATAGCATTCATCATAAAAAAAACAATTTGATATCTTATATAAATTATTTATATGGGGTTAACATTTGTAATTTTAATTAATTCGAATAATTAAATACAATTTTTATTTATCATAAAATAAGATATTATTAAACATGAGGTCATCCAATTTGAATGTTTAAGGTTTGGAAAGGCCGGCCATTTTGAAATGTTCAAAAACTATTAAAAATCCAAACGAAATACTTTTTGTAAGGGATTTTTAGTATGATGAAATGTTTGTTTTTGAAAGTTTATGTAATGAAATGCGGCTAAAAATTGATGGATTCCTAGTTTTTGTAAAGGGGAATTATCTGAGACAGTACCATCTAATTTTCCTCTTAGGATACCCAACTGCTAGCCACTACGGTACTCTGCAGTGCCGTACAGGTTCACTGCGGCGAAGCGGCTCCCAGACCCACAAACCCCCTCCACCTGTGCGTCGTACTTCCTCCATAACCAGCCAGCATGCCCTCACTGTGGTGCAGTTGCGCAACGCCCAGAGCTCGCAGAACATTGCAGCCTCTTCCTACTCGCTCTGCTCTTCTACCGATATGAGTCCTCCTGCAAATGCAATCAGCCACCAGACTAGCGAAGACAATATAGCTCACTTTGAACAGTTTCAGAGCGATCAGCAGTATGCGCCGTCCGTGAATGGCAAGGTACAGCGGCCCGATGAGGTCTTGCTGAGGAGCACTTCAGAAATGCTTCCAGAGGCAGGCGTGGGGCATTCCAGTGGCCCAGCAGTTGCGCGCAAGAGCTCATTCACTGAGGCTCGGAGGCCTTCTGTGGTAGAAGAGAAGGTCGCCAACAACCAAGCCGTCTTAATCCAGAGCCTGAATGCCAGAATAGCGAAAAAACAGTTAAAGCCAGTTGCAGAGCCATCGCCACAAACTCAGCATCAGCCCCAGCCTCAACCTCAGCCCCAGCCCCAGCATCAGCCAGCACCTATACACTCGCTGTCATCATCATCCACCTCTTCAACTTCGTCCTCACTTTCTGAAAGCACGCCTCAAAAAATGACTGCCAGCCAGCCGGTGTTTCAGGAGTCTTTCCTGCAGAGTCTCAATGCTAAACTTGCCCACCACGTGCAGAAGAATGCGCCACAGTCGCCGCAGACCACGCCAAAGTCCCAACGCCGTGGCTCGGCACCAGCCTCTCCATTACAAAACTTCCGGCATGAACTTAACGCCAAGCTTGCACAACAGCAGTTACAGGAGGTTGGTCGTGGCCAAACCAAGGTTGAAGCGGATGCCAAGGTGCGGCAGCTGATGGCCAATCGCGTGCCTTACGACCCGGTCAGCTGCCGGGAATCGCTGCTGGACCAAATCAAGCGGGGCACTACCTTGCGTAAGGCGACCAGCAACGACCGGTCTGCACCTAAGATTCAATGATTAACGGTCGGGTTCTTGATCTCCAAGTACGAGCGCCTTGAGCGGGCTAGGACCTGGGCCGCCGAAGCAACCAAGGAGGAGGAGTAGCTCGCCCCATTCTGTTGGCATTTTCCAAAGCAGGATAATGTTGTTGGGTGTGGAAGGGCACTGCTAATTAATGCAAAGTGTTAAACATGTTTGAGTTCAAAATTTTAAGGAAAATTTTCAAATCTGCAGTCCTGTTTTTAAGTTGCTGATATTGATCTGGTTTCAAGTGAATGTCCAGACGTATGTTGATGTAGTGTAAAAATTGCAAATAAATTTCTGGATATATTTAAAATTAAAAAACGTTGACTTCAGCACTAAGTTCTGAAGCTTTTTTGATCTTGCTATTGATAATTGTGGAAAATACAAAATTCGCCATTTTGTGGCGAGTTGTGAGGAAACATTTTGTTTTACGCAGTTCAAAACCTTACGTGAAATGGTATCAATCAGACATTTTTTGTGACATACCTCGGTGACCCTGTTTTAGAATCGTCATGTTTCACTGGAACATCAGTCATTCCTTGCCATTCAGAACATTGCTCCAGTTTTGGAATTTAGCCGAATTTTTTTATTTGCTTTGATTTCTGTTTTTTTGGCACCAAAGATTCGAGGAGAATACGTGTAATTATCAGTATGCTGCCACAATGGGTGAAGCTCCTGTTGCCTTTTTTCGTTGTGTTATTTAAGTGTTGATGCTGTTGGACCATTTAGCCATGGCCTTCGTCATTTTGCAGTTTTGTTTTCCTGAACGTTCTTTCATGATTTTTACCCTGAAGCTGGTGACTGGTTGATGGAAGCTTTAAAGGTTAGCACGTGCTAGGTGTCGGGAATCGAGACCGGGCAAGCAAAGTAATGATATGCAGGGATTGTTAAGCTCACTAGGAAAAGCAGAATCGTTGGAGCAATTCCGTGGTCTCAAAGAACCACTGGAATCCTTGAAGGGACAAAAATGTAAAATCTGAAGGAGTTATTTTTTAAAAATTTAGGTCGGTTAGTTCACATTATATCTCTGCATTTTTCATGCAGTTTGCCGAATAATAATTAATTTTCTATTTTGTTACATTGATCAAACTTACCAATTGCAGATTTGCTATGTAGCAATTGTCAATTTATCTAATGTCTCTTTGCTGATCATTAAATTAAAATTCAAGAAAAGATATCATGGAAATTGAAATAAAATAATTTTACTTAAATACAATGAAAACATATTTCATAGTAATCTTGAAGTTATCACAGTCTTAAGTCAAAGTAAAAAACTGTAAAAGAAAACAAAAATTATCACAATTAAAACATTTTGATTACTAATTTGGCTAATAAATATAACAATTTTTGATGATTATGAAATAAAGCATGGTAAATATTATTTGAATTATTGATGAATTATTATTTCGAGCATTTCGTAAATTAATTTCTGTAATTTTGATAATTGATTTCAGATTAGACAAACGTGGAATATGCAGAGAGAAGTAATTTCGAAATTCCAAGTAAAAATCTTAAAAAATAACATTTTTGGTTAGGTATAAGATTCTTCACAGTTCCTATGTATCGAGTATGAAGCTACATTTAATGAGTGTTTGGGGGGAGAGCTAAGCGTGTGAAATTCATGATAAATAGGCCGCATGGAACGTCTCATCGTATAAACACAGTTTTATAATATATGGACCTCTTATAGTATATGCTCCCAATTTGTAATATATAAAATATATAGCATATAATAGCGTTCGAGATCATCAAATCCAATTCCTTTGAATGGCACACGGCGTAATTAGTCGGTCGCTAGCTTAACACCTTTTTATTTAATCTGTTTAATTTTTGAAGCGTTTCGTGTCCTTGCCTTGCCATCTTCAAAGCAGTCGGATTTGCGGCATCGCATTTTTATATTCGATTTGTGGCAATGTTGTGAGCGAAGCACTTTCAGCATTTAACTAAACATTTGTCTTCACCAGGGTGAATTTATTGCTGCTGTAAACTGCTGTAACGAACTTGTTAAGAGACTAAAAATAGTTAGGATAGCCATGGAAAGTGGGGCATAGCAAACCCCTGAATATGCTGTTATGGACATCATGAGTGCATAACTTAATAAAAGAAACAACAACACGACCAAAAACGTTTTTCCATTCCAAAAAACGACGTTTCGCCACCATGTGGCATTCTTCAAG
>JAQGBX010004284.1:0-15629 GCA_034698745.1 Megaphyllum sjaelandicum | reverse complement strand
TGGAAGAAGCATCTATTGATGAACAAATTCAACATTTGTACAAGAAACGGAAATTGTGCTAGCCTTTGTACATCTTTAAAAAAATTAAAATTTTGTCAATTTATTTAAAATATGGTCAGGAAAAATGTTTTTAGAAGTCAGGAAAAGTCAGAAAAAATTGCCATAATGATCAGGCAAAGTCAGGAAAAGTTAGGCAAGACCAATCTATAAAAAAACTGGCAACCCTGTAAGAACCAGTTTAATGTTTTTTTTAATATCTAAATTCCATCATATCGATTTTAAAATTTTAAACATTTAAATATAAAGTTGTTTTCCTAGAATTTTGAAAATGTCAGATTCTTCATTTTGGCTCAGCAATTGCTCAGAACATCATCGGTTTTCGTGTTTAATAATTGACGAATTCATACAGCCGGTTTGTCTTTTTTTTTTTAAATTGCGGAAATGTTTGAACAAACCTCGTACTTTCAATTACACACAAGTAAATAGTAAATACAAGTACAGTACAGGTACAATGTAGATCATTCAGTTTTGTGGTGAATTTTTTTTTTTTTTTTTCTGAAAACGCTCGATCATCTAAATTGAAAACGCAGCTCATTGTGCGTCGATCGATCGTTAACGATTTGACGTGTAATTCGGAATGATTTCATCAGGCATCTGTTCAATTATCAAATAGTTTATATGTGCACAAGTGCAAAATAAAACTAAGCCACTGCAATATAGCCCACGCCTTTATTTGGATTAGATGAAGGTCGAAAAACAAAGTTCCAGCATATGCGCTGAGCTGGAATTGTTTGAACATCAACTATCATATCCAAATTCTGTCCGGCATAGAACTTTCAAATAACTGACTTATACTGAGGGAATATCTCGTGATGTTTTCTAAATTAAAGAGGCTAAAACGGGGTATAAAATTGATGCGAACAAAAATTCTATTATAAACTGTAAATGTAGTATGGAATTATGATTTTCGCTTAAAATTGGCATCAGCTAGATAAAAAAAACATTAGTCAGGGCCCATTTGCAAACTTTTTAAATTTTCAACAGTTTCCGAGGACAAATTTTCAAAATTTGAAACAGCTTACGAGGACAAATTTTCAAAATAGTCAACAGTTTCGGAGTAGGGCCAAGCAAAATTTTTGACGTTTTCCGAGTTAAAATTTGAAAAATTCTCCCCGTTTTCAGGGTATAAATTTTAAACAGATTCCGAGTACAAATTTAAATAAAAATTCCCGTTTCCGAGGACAAATTTTCAAAATTCCCAATTTCATTTGAGTACAAATTTTCAAAAATTTCAATCTTTTCCATTTTCAATCTTTTTCGAGTGCAGTCTTTAAAAATTTCTAATCTTTTTCGAGAACAAATTTTTAAAATTGTCTACCTTTTTTGAGTACACATTTTCAAAATTCTCAACGTTTTCCTAGTACAAATTTTCAAAATAGTCTACATTTTACGATTACAAAATTGTCAATTTTTGAAAAAAACATGTCATGTAAATTTTTTAATCGTTGTGTCCCAAAAATCGTTGATAACTTTGACATACAAGTGTCAATTTTTACATTGTCATTGGTCAGGGAAATTTTCAAAAACCTGTAAAAATAAGGCAAAAGTCAGGAAAGTTGAAAAGGAAATTTCTGGGATAACCCTGATATATGTTGTTATAGCCTTTATATCGTGAGTTTTGTTATTCATAGAGTTACAGATTTTGGCAGTGACTTGTGGAGGAAAAAGGTTTAATTTTCAAAAGATGCTGTCGATTTTCAAGTTATCTTATCTGTGACTAAAATGTGATATTTTTTGTCTAATACGTATTTCAAGCAAAAACCCATATCGTGTAGTTCAATAATTTGATGCTAGCAACATAGTTACTGCTGATGAATTTTTGAGCATCACACCCCATCCTCTTATTTCGAAAACCTAACGGGACATTTCCTCTATACTGGGTACAAATATTCGATTATTTGGGATTGTATTGGAGGTAAAAATCTGAGTTTGTGGTATTATGATAAGGTAGGTGGGTGACTTCGGGCGACAAATGGTGACCTTGGAATGTAATTTCAAGGTAATTGCGTTACCATCTTCTAAACCGTAATAGTTAGAGCAAAACGTTCAATTAGAAAGATGTAGGGCATCGAGAAATTAGTTTAATAAGTGCATTTACGACATTCTATTATCAATTTTCACGTTCCAAAAAACATTTTAGTTTCCTGCATGTTTGCTAACCTGCACAGCAGCAGTACATTTCAGAAGAGCTTGTATTAGAATATATTCGGAGGCAGGGCCAATTCACCGATTAAACATTGAAACTGGGCGAATTGCGAAATGGCAACATTTCCGATTACCGATCGCATCTTATGGGGGTCAAGGTACTGCATTAATCAGAGTTTCTACATTCGTTATTTTCTTAGTTTCAATGTGAATTGGCCCTGCCCCCGAATATTCTGATACGATTTCTCTTGCATAGCATTTCTGCTGTGCAGGTTAGCAAACATGCAGGAAACTAAAATGTTTTTTGAAACGTGAAAATTGATAATAGAATGTCGTTTTGTTCTAACTATTACGGTTTAGAAGATAGTAACGCAATGACCTTGAAATTACATTCCAAGGTCACCATTTGTCGCCCAAAGTCGCCCACCTATCTTATCCTAATACCACAAACTTAGATTTTTACCTCCAACACAATTCAAATAAAAACGTGGAGCTGGTTGTAAAAATCACCCGGTATAGTTACTGTGGTTACATTTGTAAACGTGAAGTTTAAAACATAATTAGCACTTCAAAAAATGGACTTCAATGCTTCAGTGTACAGAAGAAAAGCCCATCGTTAAAATGCAGGCATTCAGTGCATCATCCTAACTTATTTTTTAAGGAAATTATAGCATTTTGAAAACATGCATGGAGTCACATATATTCATGGAATTAGCGGTAATAGGCCTAAAAACAAAGTTGTTTATAATGAATTTCTAATACTTAAGTGATTTTTTGTACAGCTATCTAATAAATCACACCCTGTAGATTAAACAAATGTCATAATTAAATTAGTTTGCCAAAATAATGCCATTGTTTCGAGATGTTGAAATTTTATTGGGACATTTCGTAAAACTTTTTTAATCTATATATATATAAAATAGAAATCGCGTCCATCTTGTGTGGGTTTGTGGGACCTCTGGGCAATCCTAAGGCCATAAATCATTCCAAATGGTTTCCCGCGGGGCCATAACACTGACAAACCAGTTTCACCACCCCCCTCCCCCCAAAAGGCTCTGGTTTTCACACGGGAAAGACTGGGTTTTTCCGCTAGTTGTCAATAAAGAAATCTGAAAAAATTTAGAGAAAATAGTAATAGTATATTGTTTTATTTTTCCAAAATATCAAAAATGTAGAATAAGGGAATCATAAGGCTTGTCTGAGGGGGTTAACTGGGACAGGTGCCGGAAGGCATATAGATTCTGCGAAAATACTGGAACCGTATATTCGACCTTCTTCTAAAACAAATGAAGCTTTATTTTTCAGTGGCTCAGGCTTATTCACCAGTTGTGCTTATCCAGCTAATATTGGCACAATTGCCTGATTAAATGGCTCCAAATGGCTCTGTGGCACACGCTTGTACAGTAGCCTATATGGCACTTAATTGGGACAGGTGCCTGAAGTCGTGGATACATAGAAAATGCTTTAACCGTATATTCGATCGTCTTCTAAAACAAATAAAGCTTTGTTTGGCAGTGGCTCAGGTTTCAAACTCCAGTTGTGCTCATCCAGCTAATATTGGCACAATTGCCTGATGAAATTGCTCCATACGTATCTATGGAGCAAGATCGAGGTGCTGTTTTTCGATTTTGGGCGATTAATTTTATACAAACATTTTGACCGGACTTACTCAAGGGCAAAATTGGAGGGTAAAATTCATTAATCATCCGTGCAGGGTACCTTATGCAAACCAGTCAGGGATCCCAGCCGTCCTATAAATCCTATATTTTGGTCATATTTTTTTTTATAAAAGGGCTGGAAGTTAAAATTCAATTGGTAAGGGGCGATCCATTTATTATTCTCATGGTCTATTGTTGGTCTGCAAATGACCTAGAAACAAAATGGTCGCGCCTAAAATAAGGGATTATTTTTCACATTTTCGGAGTTCAGATTTGAAAAATTTTCCACGTTTTCTGAGTAGAAATTTGCAAAATTTTCCGTGTTTTCGTAGTGAAAATTTGCAAATTTTTAGGGTTTTCTTAGTGGAAATTTGCAAAATTTTCCGTGTTTTCTTAGTGGAAATTTTCAAAATTTTCCGTGTTTTCCTAGTGCAAATTTTCAAAATTTTCCGTGTTTTCTTAGTGCAAATTTTCAAAATTTTCCGAGTTTTCCTAGTGCAAATTTGCAAAATTTTCCGTGTTTTCCTAGTGCAAATTTGCAAAATTTTCCTTACTTTCCTAGTGCAAATTTGCAAAATGTTCCTTGCTTACCCAGTGCAAATTTGCAAAACTTGACGTGTTTTTCTAGTACAAATTTGCAAAATTGTCCACATTTCCGTGTACAAATTTTCAAAATTTTCTAGGTTTTCCTAGTACAAATTTTTAAAATTTCCTCCTTTTTCTGAGCACAAATTTTCAACATTTACCAAACTCAAAAAAAAAATTATGTTAATATTTAAAATTGTTTTTAGTAAATTTTAAAAACTATTTATCAGTGTCAAATTTGCAAAATATGTCAATTTTCTATGTTGTCACTGGTCAGGGAAATTTTTTTAAACCTGAAAAAACCAGGGACATTGAAAATAAAATTTCCAGGGGAACCCTGAATTTTCTTTTTTAAAAGATAATTATTAACCCTTTAGTAATATTAACAAAATTTAGATTTTTTGCAAATTTATGATTGCCACATGAATCATTCTATAAGTTGCTCTATACCATAAAATCTTGCAAATGTATTAAAAGTGAAAGTGAATAGTTTTTCGCGACAATGGTGAATGTACATCGTTTAGTGTTGTGATGTCCTATATTTCCTAAAAATTGTCCTATTTTGTCCTATTTTTTGGGGGCAAAATGTCCTATAAATCCTATATAGTCAAGCTTAAAAGTGACTGGGATACCTGAAATTGTCTTCCGCATCCAAATTGGCTTCACTCGCCTCGCTTGGCTTGGAGCACATTTCTATTGCCTAACATGGGGTGAATGTTCAAGTTTTGGTGAGGCTGACGTGACTCCCAACATGGTGGGTCATAGCGTGAAAAACCGCGCGCACGATCTCCAAAAACAGTCGAACTGCATGCAAACATCGGCTACGGTATACGCCCTAACCGTTATACGCCCTGCCTCAAGTTATGGTGGAACGAGGACTGTCAAGATAGCCATGCTGTCAAGAGAAAGGCTTAGGCGGTCTTCACCTTCCACCCTACGGCTATCAACTTCCCTGCCTACAAGCAAGCCAGTGCTCTTGCCAGATGCACCCGCAGGATGTCGCTGCATGTCTCCTGGCGAAATTTACTGTCCTCCATCAATGCTGGAACACCCTCTTTGCTGTGAGATTGATTTCACAGAATCAGGGGCTTCTCCCAGTCTTTGGCCACCATGGTGGGGATGTTGACCAGATTTACAAGATTTGCAATGCTCTTGGGGAGTCCTTTTCATAGTGCAGTTGCCCTGCCCAGTCCTCTTATTACCTTCACGGCATTTGAAGCCACCGCTGAGTGCACTAGCCTCAACTTCACTGAAGCCACCCCTTTGCATAAAACACCTGCGATATGCTTATGCATCTGCTTCTGCAATACCTCACTACCCTTCTACCTTGAAGCAGGTTTTCCTTTCTTCCTGGTACGCTATGCGCTTATGGTGGCTATGCCTAAGCCTGACAAGGATCACTGACCCTCTTGTCTACTGCCCTATTGCACTGACCAGCTGTCTGTGCTAGGTTATGGAGTAGATGGTTAATGAGCATCTGATGTGGTTCTTGGAAGACAACAGGCTTATCTTAAACTTCCAATTTGGTTTTAGGAGGGGTCGCTTTTCTGTGCATTCCTTCCTTCGCCTTGAAACCCATGTACGAGAAGCCTTCCTCAACAAGCAGCACTTTGTCTGCATTTTCTTAGACTTGGAAAAGGCATATGACACCACCTTGCGCTACGACATCCTACGAGATCTTCACTCCATGGGTCTTCGGAGCAATCTCTCAACCTTCATCCAGCACTTTCTGTCTACCTTGTCCTTAATCTATCCCTAAGAAAATGGTTTTCCACAGGAGCCTGTTCTGAGCTGCACGCTGTTCCTCGTAAATATTTGTGGAATGCTTTATGGTCCGACACCTGTGGATGACCTGCTCATTTTCTGCCAGTCTTGCAGACGTGCTTGTCTTGAGCGTCAGCTCGGTCTGGCTGTGGTGCGGCTGATGCAATAGGCGGACTTCAATGGCTTGCAGATCTCTCCCACCATGACTGCCCACATAGCAAAATGACCAAAAAATGACATCATTATGACTAAAAATGACGTCATTATGATCGCAAGAATGCGGAAAAATGATGTCATCTAGAACGAAATAAATGACGTCTTTTTCAACTTACAAAATGACGTCATTTTTAACAACAAAAAATGACGTCTTTTAAGAGTTCGAAAAAAGACATACTTTTTTGGTCATTTCTAAGGCCTAAAACGAACGTCAATAATAAGACAATCAAAAAATTAAAAAAAATAAGTTATTATTATATCCCTTATTTATCCTCCAATCCTAGTTTTAATTGACATACCACGACAGTCCTAATTTAGAAATAAATTGTTGTAACTTACCCAGTTTCGATCCTGCAAAATACCATCTATGGAGACATCATGCTATCCACTGTGCTTTCCAAACTCACAATTTAAAAGGGTCTTTAGATGGTAGAGAAAAGGAATCGAAGGTCTGATTATGCTAATGCTCATGTGCAATTGCTTGTAAAGATGTGTAAACTATAATGCTACCAATTTAGATTTTGACACCATTACTTGGTGTCCAAAAAAAAATTGTTATTTTAGGCTATTATTGCAGTGTTTCTTTCTTAGGCGAAAAATGACCAAAAATGACTTAATTTTTGCCATATTTCGAGTGTTCATTTCTTAGGCGAAAAATGACCAAAAAATGACGTCATTTTTAAACGAAAACTGACCAAAAAATGATGTCATTTTTTGTAATTGACTTCATTTTTGAAAAATGACTAGAAAATGACCAAAAAATGACGTCATTTTTTGGTTCTTTTGCTACGTGGGTGTTGGTATTTATTTCTGTCACCTTCATGGCCTCATTCCTGCCCATGAAATCCCCCTTAATGGCCAGCAAATCCCTATGGTGACCTCCGCCTGCTTCCTCGACCTGACCCATGATTCCAAGCTGTCTTTTAGCACCCACCTCCGACAGCTTTATGCATGTTGCATGTGTGGTCTCATCCTCCTCCAAGTGTTGTCTTCAACCTCTTCGGGGGCAGTTAGCCTTCCCTGCTAAAAATGTACTAGGTTACCATCCAAACTAAACTCAATTATGGCTTAGGGATCTACCACTGCCCCCAAAAGCTACCTCTGCTCCGTTGATGCTATCCACCATCAGGCCCTATTCTCCTGATTTGGTGCCTTCTGCACCTCCCCCATCCCTAGCTTCAGTATTTTTTTACCTCTTTAAACTTGCCTACTGGCTCTCATTTGGCATCTTTCCTTGACCACCGTAACTACCCCCTTGCCTTCATCCCTGCCTTTGCCACACACTTTACTGTCCATCCTCATTGCATCGCCCTGCTTACCATCCACTTACAGCTTCTCTTGCATGCTCTGCCACTATCCCTTCATACCACAGCCTGCTGCCACCTATGGCTGACTTGTCCATGGGATCGGGTCTGGCAATCTCCTTTCTATGTGTCCCTTCCTTAAAACTGCCACCTATCCCTCTCAATGGCTTTACCCTCACCTTCACCCCCAACTATACTAATGGCCCTAAGTGTGGATTTTCTGTGAGTGCTGGTGTTGATAGTTGTGCAGCTGGCATTGCCGATTGACTGCCCGCTAAGCTTTTAATCTATTCAGCTGAGCTGTTTGCTATTGTGCAGGCCTTATCTATAGGCCACGACCATGCCCTCCGTGCGGACATTATTTACAGTGATTCCCAAAGCTCTTTGGATGGCAACACCTTATCATTACCCTGTGCTTCACATTACTACCTAGCTTATCTCCATGCTAACCATGCATGGCTGTGCCCTCTAGTTTTTCCGGGTCCCCAGCCACTGTGGCATCCCTGGCAAAGAAGTGACTAATGCTGCTGCTACAGCAGCCCACTTATCTCCCATTGTGGCAGTGTTGGCCCCTGCAGATGACCACCTGGCACCTTTCAGGGCACAACTTGATGCTCGCTGGTTGGAGCTCTGGTCTGCCCAGGTACCCAACAAGATTCTCTGCCTATACCTATCAACCAGAACACTACTGCGCCCCTCTTTCCTCTCTCGATGGGAGGACATTATCTTTTCCTGCCCCATTATCAGCCATACGTGATTCACCCTCAGCCACCTGCTTTCTGGTGATGCACCACCCATCTGTACCACTTGCCTTGTGCCATTGATGGTCATTCACATTCTTGTCACCTGCCATAGTTATGCTGCCTTGCGTTGCACTGCTTTTGGTCCGCACCTTTCTGTGTCCTTTCCTTGTTGCAGGTGCTTAAAAATGCTGTTTACGTTTATCCAATCTGCCTCCAACTGGTGTTTCATTGATCAAGCTGCTCAAGTCACAACAATGGCTATGTCTGGTCAAGATACTGTCATTAGATCTCAAGGTGTTGCAACTGAATTAGCTTTGTGCATCTTGAATCGTTCCATAACCCGTTCTGTGTCTACTTATGAAGTTTTCATTTAGGCGATGCTATCTGCAAACCTAAGAAATTGTGGAGGGATGATTTTGTAAGCTTTAAAGAAACCAGCAGTTAATGAAAAAAAAGGCATCATTGTCATTTTAAATGAATAAACATGGGTCAGATGAAGATGCCTTAAGCCCTTGCTCCTAAATGAGGTTGATAAACTCTTGATTCCAGCATTTTCAGCTTGCTAAAGGTCATACAGACTTTGTTTCAGTCTGCATACCCTGACTTTTCCACCGACAAATCCCTTAGGTTGACGCATAAATACTTTCTCCTGAAATGGACCATATAGGTGTGCTGTTTTAACATCAAACTGGTAAAATTGAAACTGTTTTGCTACAGCATCAGCACGAACAGAATGTACTGTCATAGTGTGCTACTGGACTGAAAGTCTTGTTATAACTGATTCCTCCAAAATACCTCATTAACAACTAAAGCCCTATCTTACAAAAATCAAAAAATAAACCACACAAACACAGGCATTCAGACACAGCTAAATTGGGCGGAACCTATTACGCTATTAGATATGAAAACTGCTATCTCCAAAATCAAAAAAATGAAGTTCCTGGGAAATATTTAATGCTACCAAAAATGCTTCACCTATCCCCCTCATACCTAACCAACATACTCCTTTTTATGTTTAATTACATCCTCAAATCCCATAATTTTCCCGATGCATGGAAACAAGTATTGATTTTTCCCATCCACAAAAAAGGTGATCTGAAGAACCCTGAAAACTACTGAAAACTACAGACCTATCTCCCTAATATCATCAATGGCAAAATTATAAATGACTATCATCACTGATCAAATAACCAAATGGGCCACCATAAACCAAATCATCTCTGAAGAACAGACTGCTTTCCAGGCTGACAAAGGCACCCATGACCAAATTCTCCTATTACACAGTATTATCAAATCCAATAACAAACAACTAGGCCAAGCAACATACACTTTCCTAGCTGACATATCCAAAGCCTTCGACTCAGTCAACCACCACCTCCTATGGTCCAAACTTAAAACATCCGGGTTCCCTAAACTTCCTCTGCTCAACATTTCCACCTTCTATTTACAAATAACTATTGAAACTTGAGCATTAGACGAACCAACCCGACCTATTCAACTTACTTCTGGAGTACTTCAGGGAGACCCGCTCAGCCCTCTACTTTTTGTTATACACCTCAGCGACTTACCTGCTCACCTCCCTAAACACCTAGGCTGCTCAATAACGGAAACAAGAATCTTAAATTTGATGTACGCATATGACATCATACTTTTAGCCAAAACAAGATGCAAGATGCACCAGAACCTCAACTAAAAATATTTTTAGCTGGAATAACACACTAAAAGAAGTAGTCAGACAATGGCCATACCTTGGCATATTATTTTAGTGCAACACATCCTTTACCAATCATACCGCTTCACTAAAAAGAAAATTTAAAAATTAAATGCAAACAGTCCTTCAACTTTTAATAAATAAAAAACTAAATAACATAGAAACACACACAAGACTTTAATATTTTACTTCTCCCCATCCTAACATATAATGCACATGTTTTGTGCATGGTCCAAACCTAACCCATTTATAGGTGTCTAGGAGGGTTTTTACCAAACAATATTTAACTTAAACCTTTCTACACCCCATTACAGTACATAATATCCAATGAATTAAACTTAACTCTAATTAATACCACCCTGACCCACCTTACCTTCAAATACTGGGCGAAATGTAGCCAAACAGATACACCCTCATTTTCTCAAAGACTGTTTCTAGACTGGCTAGACCCTAACCTGCTAATAATTATAACACCATTAAATACGTCATTCAGTCGCTGGTACTCCCAATGACAACAACCTTTTTCTTTTACAACCTTACAAGGTAATAAATGCTTTGAACTGACAATCAACAAACTTGCAGTTTAGCACAAAGAATCTATAAACAACAGAATAAACCAACCCACACACTTAAGCACTACAAGAAAATAAGTCATCATCCAACTCAGACCCCATCCTACTTTGAACTTAATCTGCTTTTTCACATAAGAAATTTATATTACAATTCAAAACTAATCCTTACTACATGTACATCAATTTAGGAAGTTTCCAACCAGTCCAAACTTAACCATGTTTACCATGCTCAAAAAGTCCTCCAACCTGGCCACACCTTTTCAAAGAGTGCGACGATCCTAACATAACAACAAATACTAAGGCACACAAAACTCCCCACACACCTAACAAACTTAAACTACCTAGAAAAACTCACGAATCTCATCGAAGATAAAAATATGTGGACGCTATACAGAATAGTAGCAATTTACGTTAACAAATGTAATGAAATATCTACCAATTCTAACTTTACTAAAATCAACAATACTACTCTGGAATAATCTTGACCCTAATAGTAAGTATTACTGTAAATATTCTTTTTATTTTTATCTTATTTTAAAAGTTAACAGACACAAAACTATCCAAAAATAATTATATAAAACAAACCCCTGTCTTAAAACGCCTGAGTCTCTTGGGGCTTAGTTTCTGTTCTGTTTAAATGAAAGTATCTTTTCCTTAACTGCCATGTAAATATTTATCGGAGCTTAAAACATGTTGTATCAAGAGAAATATGCCATTTTAGATTTCATGTGGTTGGATGCTCCAAAAGTTTTATTTTTTTAAGTTATATTTTAGTTTTCTTTTATTTCAGTTTTATTTTATGCTGCTTCTGTAATTGCTGTGAAAGCTGCATTCTGGTCACTGTTCAGGGATGATGTGTAAATTCATATCTTCCGTTCCAGTTGACTTTTCCCTGTCAGCTTTCATCTTCCAGCAATTTTCTTTTTTTAAGTGGCTATTATTTTTTCCCACAGTAGTAGCAGTTAAGATCTTTCATGCCATTAATAGTTGCAACCTGCTGTTTTATCTCATTTGATTTATTAGTGGTTGGCTTTCTCACCATCATTTGATGCCTTGCGTCACTGTTGTGTCACAAACGCATTTGACTAAACTGTACTAGTTGACGTCAGCAACCTCTTCTCAATTGTATGCAGCTTCTTCAGAAAGTTGTTTGTTGTTCTTTTGCTGTAGTCAGGAGACTTACAGACATTGTTGAACTCTAAATAGTCTTGACCCACTATTGCTAGGATCTACCCATGCAGCAATTTGGTTCGAATAGTTTAAGGTCCTCATCGACGAAGTTCCATGTCGGATGCCGAGTCCCGGTATACAATCACGGAATTAGAAGCCCTTGCCGTCGTCTGGGCTGCCGAGAAATTCTGACATTGCCTGTTAGGCACCCCATTCACCATTATAACCGACTATCACACTTTGTTACCTAAAACAACTCAAGGTCCCCTACTCCTGCTTAGGCAGATGGGTTGCTAAATTAGAAGAGTTGGACTACCAAGTGCGTTATAAAAAAGAAGCCTCACATGAATGTAGACTGTCTCAGCCGATACCCCCAAGCCACCTCGGAACCTCTTGATGAAATCGATGACTGCCTATTTCTTCTACAGTCGGAGTGCAACCTAAAAGCTTAACAACCCAATGATCACACCCTGAAAGAGCTCCTTGGTCTCCCTTCACCTTGCTACTCCAAAGGGGTTTCTCGTTTTTCTAGTGCCCTGTATTTTTATGCTCCTGGGGACACACCACGGCTGCTCCTGATTGTTCCTCAACATTTACATTTTCTTGTCCTACAAGCTTGCCATGACTACCCCTTGGCTAGCCATTTCGGCAGTACAAAGACCATAGCTTTGCTCTCCTTCTGTTACAATTGGAACGGCTTAAAGCATGATGTGGTATGTTACGTCGCTGACTGTGACACGTGCCAGACTTCTAAGGTCCCTCATCGTCCAGCCCTCTGACTCTTATTGATGATTACCGCCACCAGCCCCTCATCTCACTGGGGCTTCGACTTTTTAGGACCCTTACCACCTTCTGTCGGCGGCGCCACTTCCATCATTTTAGCTGTCGACTATGCCACACATTTCTGTGTGGGCGTCCCGTCGTCGGCTGACCGCTTCTTTACTTCTCACTTTCTTTACCAAATTATTCCTGCTTTTAGAGTCCTTCAATGGTTAACATCCAATCAGGGGACCCCCTAAACCAGCTCAACTTTTTGCGACTTCTGCCTCTCCCATGAAATCCAGCATCACACAAGTACACCACCTTCCCACCAACATGCAGATAGGCTCGCCAAGAGATCCATTTAAACTATCGTCTCGGTGTTACACCGTAACATAAATCCAACGGAAAATGGATCGGGTTAAGCAACCCACTTGGAGACCGCCACTGCCGCCTACAACATCTCCTTCTAGACCTTTGTTGATTTCGTAGATTTAAGTCCGGGCCCAACCGTGTTTAAAACAAAACGAACGTGGATTTTGTAGCAGACTAACCAAATAGAACTATCAAGAGCGTGTTTGTTGATCAAGGTTGATGCAAACGTCGAAACAATACAGGAGCAGTAACGCCCGTTATTCTCCAGGTGATGATCAAGTACAGCCTGGATTTGCTGATTAGAATCCACTCAAATCCTGGCCAAATTAGTTCATCGATTGATTTCTGTTACTCACTATTGTTCTCCAGTAAAGGCTGATTCTATTTATTCTTGTAGTTCTTGGAACTTTGAAGAATAAAGTTCTCTTTCTGCAGTATTTGTGTTTGCCATGTTAAACACAAAGATAGGCTTATTGAAGTTTTGTAAATGTTCGAAGACTTAAATTTCTCTTTAGGAAATTCACTTTTCGAAGTAGAAATAAAATCTATTCCAGGCAGGAATTACAAGTTAAAACAACGCGATTTTATTTTATCATTTAACACTTGCAAAAGCTAATTAGATTCAAAAAGTTAGAGAGAGAAACTCGCAACTATACTTCTTGAAACTCAAAACAGAGAAGATGAAGTAACAAGATTGCAGAACAGTTTTGTTAGCTGCAGGTTTGAACGAAACTTCCTGTCAGAACTTAAAAGGTGAGGTCAAGGCTATGATGACCTCATTCTCTTGTAGTCAATGCATCATGGGTCAGATGTTAGAGGTTAGAGTTCGGCTGCTAGATCAACCCGTTTGGTATTGCAGACGATACTCTAAGTGAAATTCGAAAAACGCGCTCAGCTGTTTTGTAGAATTTAGAAATGCGTTCTAAAGTTTCCATTTGGTTTAAAAACAGCTGAAACTTATGTTTTGGAAAAAGATGCGCTGTTGCATTTTAAGCCTAAGATTAAAATAACCGTAACAGGTGTCTAAAGTAATCTTACGCATATTCCTCTGTGATGCTGTGTTGTTCATTGCTGTTGCTTTCAAGTTCTGGGATGCTGCATTCAAATATATTGTTAACAGTAATACTCATTACTCAAAACACACAAAAAAAATGATGCGCGGCATAAAATACGATTAACAATCGCGCTTGATTTGTTAGTATTTCATATCGACTTGTTAGTAACGATGGTTTACGTAACAAGTCAATCCCAGAGTTTGATTAAAGCAAATAATTAATGAAAGCAATTTGCAAACAACCTAAACATGTAAATGAACATGAAATTGATATTTACGCCAACAAAATGCCCCCTTGATTGCCTAATGGCTTTCTGAAATAGAAAAAAATAACAGCATGCAAAGCTTTATTTGAAAAATAGCAATCAAGTGATTTTTAAATGAAAACACTCAGCAAGGCAGCCTTTAGCTTCGACGAGTTTTGAGGCTTTGTAAATATGTCGGCAATGTTATCTTTGCCTGGGACAGACTTTAATGCAAAGTATCCCTTTTGAAGCCAATCACGGACGAAGCAATATCTTATTGCAATGTGCTTCGTCTGGGTCGTTTTGCTATAGTTCTTGCTGAAATTTATTGCTGACAGAGAATCTGAAAGCACTACAAGAACATATAACTTATTATACACAGGTCTAAATACCTCAAATACCCTGGACAGCCATATGATTTCCTTTAGACAATGTACGATGGCTAGAAACTCAGATTCCATAAAGCTTGAAGCTACCAGAGACTGTTTCTTGCAACCCCAACTGATTGGTACATCTCCCAGATATACGATAAAACCCCTGAAGCTCTTTCGGTCATCTCGGTCGCTCGCGTAGGACGCGTCCGAGTAGGCAATCAGTTGGTTAGAGTTGCAGTTGGATAAATCTATCCTGTAGTCCTGAGTATTCAGAGAGTATTGCAAGACCTGTAATAGAAGTTTAACGTGATAAGCAGAATGACAGTTATTGAACTGGGACAGCAGGATCGTCAGAAACAAAATATCCGGACGAGTCCTGCTTGCAAGAAACATGAGGCTCCCAATCAGTTGTCTGTATTGGAAAGTTTTGTCCTCGTTTTTGCCGTCTTCCAGTTGATTTACTGTCCCGCCCACGTGCATTGGGACTTTAATCACACAGTTACGTGATAGTCCGTTTGCCTGGGCCAGATCAGAAATATACTCCTTCTGATGCATGTGTATACACTCTAAACCATGTAACGCCTAGTACCTTCAATATTCGAGTTACATTGAAGGTACACTGTTAAGAGCTGGAGTTATTTGTTATTTTCCATTAAAATTAGAGTTAAATGACCAAACAATACAGCAAATAGGGGTACTTTAACATAAATTGAAGGGACATTTTTTAAAAAAATTGCTTTTAAGGTACATACCTCAAAGTTCCCTCAAAATTTAAAATGAATATCACGTGACTTTTTCAGCCAATGGGATTGAGTTGTTGTTTAATGCAGAGAAGGGGGACATTTCCTGTTTACAACTTGGCTTGCTTGAGCAGTTGTTGTCTGTGGGTTGAAG
>JAQGBX010004283.1:0-15629 GCA_034698745.1 Megaphyllum sjaelandicum | reverse complement strand
CGGGACCAGCATATTTTTTGATTTTAGAGAGGATTTGATTTTACACGGGTTGATTTTAGACAGGTTCTACTGTATTCTTTGTAAGGAGATGTTTGGTCACAATTACAGTATGTGTTAACTGTACAGGAGATCAATTTCTGTAATCCAAAACCGTTTCAAGTACATAAATGCTAACCAGAGTGATCCTTGGATGATGAAATACCAAGTTTAATAAGATTAAATGTCTGATAAATCATTCTAATCGTTCAGGAGATAAAATTCTCAAATCCTAACGGTTTTTAAGTAATACTGCCCAGAGTGATGCTTGTATTTTAAAATCCCAACCTTTACAGTACATTATAATCTGAGAAATCGTTTTATCTATTCGAATGATCAACTTTTGAAATCCCAACCGTTGTACGACATCTTTATCCTTCACTATCCCTAGACGGCGCTGTATTTCCACCGAGGCCTTATGAACGGGTCAAAGGTCAACTCTGGGACGCAAATCGAATTTTCGAATGCCTCAATGCCCCTTCTTCCTGGTCTCTCCCTCATTCTGGGGGAGTTTTATTAAAGTTGAGGCTAACATTTTAAGGGGATTTTGTTTTTGGCATTTAATAAGCGTTTGTGTTATTAGCGCGGGTGGCTCCCCCTCGCCTTCAGTCCCGTAGTTCAGCTTAGGGGTCACGCCATATTGCATTTCGCTGGCGATTTATTCGAGGGGGAAAAATGGCGAAGGATGGCGATATTGAGTCGCGTAAATCAGGACGGCAAATTTATGATTTTTAATATACACTTGAGTCGATACCGCAAATAAGCCGGCACGCAAAATTACTGCAATTTGAAAGGAATAGGGCCGGCCATTACGAGTACGTCATAATTCAACCCTAGTCGGTTTTTTTTTTACTTAACCTGCCACCAGAAGGCGGGCCAAAACGGCGTCGACGCCATATTTGATTAAAGTTGAAGCACCGTTTATCGTGACGCACGATTCGCTACACGCGAAGAGGGTTAGGACTGACTGGTATAGGCAAATTCCAAAAACGTAACCAATATGATACATCCAACTACCAACTCGAATTTTAACCCCGGTCCTAACCACTATAAGCCGTGCTGATTATGCGTTGCTAATGCTGTATTCACGCTTTTCTCGCGTGCATTATTTAATGGTTCGGACTGACTTTTTCCGTTATCACTTTATTTTTTATAAGACTAGCGGTAATACCCGGCCTTTCCCGGGTAGAAATTGTTGTTTGATTTTCTAACCCCTTTTGTGCGATCAGGAGTTAGATTTAGCCGTCCTTTACCACCAAAAGATGGCGCAACATGACCTGGACGCATCCAGAAGGGGGGCCGGGAAACCTGTTTGAAAGTTTTATGGCCCGTTGCAAATGGAAAAAGATTTATGGACTTGTTATTGCCCGCGGGCCCGGGCAAAGCACCAAAATGATGCTCGTTGGGGGGGGAGGTGCCACGAACGGCCAATCGTAGGAAGTTCAAGCAAGTGCACGACGACAAACGCCAACAGGATTGGCTAGCCTCAAAAACAAAATGGCGTCGTTTTCTATTTTATATATATATATAGAGATAGAGAGCTACGTTATCTCCGGTTTAAGGAAGTCTTGAGAGGCATATAATCAATGTAACGTCGATGGGACGAAATGCAGAAGGCATGTATCAATGGGTTTCCTATACTTTCAGAACACTGAGCGTAAAACTCGAAGCTCTGGAATGATGAAATTTTACGAAGCCTGTCAAGAACTGCCAAAATCGCTTTCTGATTAAGATAGATATACAGTATGTTGAAGTAAAATAAACGAGGAAACGGCATACATTCTCCCATATTGACGGGTTGTGCAATTAATTCATTGCACGCAAGAAGGAGCAATTTAAGCGAATCGTGAGAGAACTTCAATGAAAACAACTTATAGTTGACTACCATGAGGCATATCATTTGCATGTTAATTCTGAATTAAAATAAACCTGTGTGTAAGGTCAAATAAGTTTTATTTTTAAAATTACTGCTCCATACTTTGGTAAAATAGTATTATTATGTGCCTTATCCTCAAATAGCACCTGGAAAATTTATAGTTACTATATCATCTACATGTAGCTGTAAAACCCAGGTTGTCGACATACTAGTAAGTATACAGTACCTTGTGGAGCGATTCATTTTACATGTACATGTAGGCTACTTCGTAAGTAGGCCTAATTAACGAATGTACGTGTGTCACTTTTAAAGTCGGGGGTGGGCTATGAGGTTCTTATTGTTAAGTCAATCTTTTCATAAAAGCGTGAAAGTAGCCATATTTAAAATGTTGTTTACATTTTTTCCATTAAAAACTACATTTAGAATGTAGTTTTGACCCCCATACCAATTCAACAATTTGTCGTAGAAGGCGTTAAATTCGCAGTTACTAAGCCACATACAAACGTACATACATATATTTTATATATACAGTAAAACCTGGAAAAGTGACCTCCTGTTTATGTCGACCACTTTTTAGTGTATTGTTTTTTCTATATACAATGTATATATATATATACATTTCCTTCATAAAAATTTTCTGCATATAGTAACCAGTGTGTTGTCTTTTTTGCAATTTTTACATTCCCAGTGTACCCTAAAAGGTGACCAGATAACAGATGAGTCACGTTACACCTTGCTTTATCCCTTGAACATGACGATTTTGTACTTTTTTGGTTTTGTGTTTTTTTACTATACGTGTATATACAGTCTACATGTACCGTACAGTGCCGAATACAACAACCGGGTACATTATTCAGAAAAAAGGTGTTTCTACAAATAATTTGAGATTTAAATACGGTAGTACACCCGAGTACACTGGAAAGTGTTAAAAATACACTTGCGGATATTACTTTCTCTTGACTTTCTCTTAAGGGGAGCATTGTCTAAAAAAAATGTTTAAATGAATTTAATGAATCATTTTCATAGATTATATTGTCCCTGAATTTTTTTTAATTCACACATAAAATCGAATTTCTCGATAAATTCATTGAAACTTGATCGTTTGTTTGGATGAAATGGTCACTGAGTTTTTTAATTGACAATTTAATCCACAAAAAAACCGAAATAATTGACCAAAAAAATATACACTATCAATCTTAACTCACACATAGTCTAATTATCGAAATTCTCGTGAATGAACGTTTTTTGTCGTTCATTTACGAACGGCCCAACACTAGTTGTGACGAAAAGTTAAACCAAAATAGTGCATCAGGGGTATACTATTTGGCACTGAATGCCAAATAGTAGCCTACACCCTAGGCGCACTATTTAGGGGGATTAGGCCCCGTATACTTTTCGAGGATATCAGAAACTTCCAAAACCATAGCCTCTTAAATTGGGGATAGAAGTCCAAAATAATTAACATTCAATTTAGATACGTGTTAATTCAATACTTATTTTTCAACTAATTTCAGGTTGAATTTCTCCACGGCATTTTCCACAAACGCGGTTTCAATTTTTCATTCCGTGGGTCTACATCAGATCGAAAGAATGGAAACTAGCACTCGCTATTTGCTACACATCGATCATCCCACACCACTCCCAAAACACATCCAAAAAAAGGTGCTCTTTTTGATTTTTACCAAACCTCGGGCCTCAACCAGCTTTTATTTCTAATCGATGAAATTATGTTCCGATCATTTAGATCGAAGATAAATTGTACGATAAAATGACGCAGATGCCATACTTCCAAGCCATCGAAACATTCAGAGTGAACGTCGAACCGGAGCCTTGGTACGAAGTAGACATCTTGAACGATGGACAAAACGCGCTTCAGAAAGCAAACCTTGATTTCGGTAAGTATCCATAAAATAACTAGAAAAAATCAAACAGTTTCGGTCTGATTATTTTGAATTACTCTATGTATAGTTTTCATTTTATAGTATAAGATTTTAAATAACTGTAACCAAAAACTTAGAACTCATTTGCAGAATTTTTAAAAGTTACCGAGGACAAATTTGCAAAATTTTCAATAATTTCAGAAAACAAATTTTCAAATTTTTTGAATTTATTCTGAAGTTAAATTTGCACAACTTTTGAACTTATTCCGAAGATAAATTTTCAAAATTGTTAACACTTTTCGAGGAAAACTTGCAAAATTTTCATATATACTTTTTTTATAAACACAAATGTACAAAATTTCCTACCCAAATTTTCGACAGTTTTCAGAGTTCAAATTGGGAAAACTTGCCATGTGTTTTTCCGAACATAAATTTTCAAAATTTTGAAACTTTTCAGAACGGAAATGTGCAAAATTTCTAACCTTTACCAAGCCCAAATTTGCAAAATTGTCAACAGTTTCTGAGGACAAATGGCAAATTTTTCCAAACGTTTTCCGAGTACAAATTTGCAAAATCTTCATACTTTTCGTAATACAAGACTTTTCAAACTTTCCAACCTTTTCCAAGCACAAAGTTTCAATCGTTTCCGATGACAAACTTGGAAAATGTTCATTTGCTTTTCGTTAATCCAAATTTCCAACTAATTTCCAACACAAATTTTCAACAGTTTTCGAGGACAAACTTGCAATAATTTGTCACGTGTTTTCCGGGCACAAATTTGCAAAAGTTTGATACTTTTATAAAAGAAATTTGCAAAATTTTGAAACTTTCATAACCAAAATTTTTTCAAGCACAAATTGGCAAAATGTTCCTAATTTTCGTAATACAAGAATGTTCGATTTTTCCAACATTTTTCAAGAACAAATTTTTAAAATTTCCAATATTTTCCGAAGGCAAATTATCAAAACTTAAAACATTAATCCAATTTTCAACGGTGGGTTAAAAGGTTGGAAAACACTGGTTTAAACCTCGATCAACATGGATATTTTTTGATTAAATTCATTCCTTTTATTTAGGTTTAGCTCTAGACGAGTGGGATTTAAATTATTATACCAACTTGTTTGAAAATGAAGAGAAAAAAAATCCCACCAGTGTGGAGTGTTTCGACTTGGCCCAGTCCAACAGCGAACACAGCCGTCATTGGTTTTTCAGAGGAAAGTTGGTCATCGATGGCCAAGAAATGGACAAGTCTCTCTTTCGTATGGTCATGGACACCCAAAAACATAGCAATCCTAACAATGTCATCAAATTTTCGGATAACAGCAGGTAAGATGATTGTGAAGGAATTATATGTGCATTCGGGTAACATGAAGTTTTTGTTAGGATGATGAAAAAGGAGGACATGTCGGAAGTTTCAACATATTTTTAAAAGATATGTTTCTTTTTTCACACACCTTGGTACCTAGAATTGAAAAGTTTTGCATATTTTCTTTTTGTAAAAGTTTCCAGTTTCTTTGAAAAATCGCGCAAACGTTTAGAAAATTTTTCAAATTAATGAGAATAACTGCAAAGATCAAATTCAAAATCGCAACTTTTTTGAAAAATCGCATATTTGTGAAATAAAAAAATGGCAAATTTGTGAAGAAAAAAAATCGCAAATGTGTGAAAAAAATAAAAAATCGCAAAGTTCTGAGAAAAAATCGCGAAGTTGTGAGTACGAATTCCCAAATTTCTTAAGTCGAATTTGCAAATTTTCGAAAGCAAATTTGCAAATTTCTTAAATCGAAGTCACAAATTCTCGAAATCAAATTCGCAAATGTTTGCAATCGAATTCGCAAATTTCTTAAATCGAATCAGCAATTTTTTTTGAAATCGAATTTATCAAATTTGTGAAATTAAAATCGCTTGTTTGTGAAATCAAAATCGCATAGTTGTGAACAAAAAATCGCAAATTTGTGAAGAAAATGAAAAATCGCAAATGTGGTAAGAAATAAAAAATCGCATCAAATTTCTGAAATCGAATTGGCAAATGTTTGAGATCGAATTCGCAAATTTTTGAAATCGAATTCGCAATTTTTCGAAATCGAATGGGCAAATTTGTAAAATCAAAATTGCTTATCTGTGAAATCAGAACAGCATATTTGTGGAAAAAAAATCGCAAAAATTGTGAAATCAGAACAGCATATTTGTGGAAAAAAAATCGCAAAAATTGCGAAATTTTCTTTTCGTACATGTATGGGAAACTAAACACTACTGTTGGCTTAATTGGCATTTCATATTTTAACAGTGCCATAGAAGGCTTCGAGACTTTGATTTTCCATCCGAGTGATCCCCGCAGAAGTAGCCACTTCATAAAACAAAGCGGATTGAGACACTTGATCTTTACGGCAGAAACGCACAATTTTCCAACAGGTACGCGTTCAATCTAGAGAGCTTTGTTTTGAATTTTTTGTTATTCTATTATAAATAATACGGCATCGTTTTATTATGTTAACGTATAGGAGTGGCACCATTCAGCGGTGCAACAACTGGCACAGGGGGAAGAATTCGTGATGTCCAAGCCGCTGGTCGTGGGGCGCACGTCGTTGCTGGGACAGCCGGATATTCGGTCGGAAATTTACTAATCCCGGGTAATTATAATAAATAAATAGCTTATTAATTCAGTATATTTCTGCCATTTCTTATCCCTTAACTATGGAATTTTAAATACATGTACATGGCAACTTCAAATAAAAAAATGCAACTGATTGAAAATAATCGCATTTTTCTTTAAAGAAATTCGCAAATTTTTGATTTTTTTTTATAAAAAAAAATTGAAATTTTTCAATAAAAAATGTAAACAATTTTCAAAAATCATCATCGCAACTTTATGCAAATTTTACGCAAAACCCGTACGCATTTTTGTTCAATATCATTTGCAATTTTTTTAAAGACATTGCCACTTTTTAAAAAATAAATTTACAATTTTTTTTTTAAAAAAAACGGTAACTCTTTGGCAAAAAATTGGCCAAACTTCTCAACTTTCGAAACATAATTCTCAACCTTCAAAACTAACTTCTCAATCTTTGAAACAAACTTCTCAATCTTCCAAACTTCTCAAACTTCTCAACTTTCGAAACAAAATTCTCAACCTTCGAAACTAACTTCTCAATCTTCGAAACAAACTTCTCAATCTTCGAAACAAACTTCTCAACCTTCTCAACTTTCGAAACAAAATTATCAACTTTCGAAACAAGTTTCTCAACTTTCGAAACAAGCTTCTCAACTTTCGAAACAAGCTTCTCAACTTTCGAAACAAACTTCTCAACCTTCGAAACAAACTTCTCATCTCAACCTTCGAAACAAACTTCTCAACTTTCGAAACAAACTTCTCAACCGTCGAAACAATTAAACTTCTCAACTTTCGAAACAAACTTCTCAACCTTCGAAACAAACTTCTCAACCTTCGAAACAAACTTCTCAACTTTCGAAACAAACTTCTCAACTTTCGAAACAAAATTCTTAAATAAGTATCCACAATAAACTATGATATATTTTTATGAAGGTTATGACTTACCATGGGAGGATTCCAGCTTCGATTATCCGAACAATTTTGCATCGCCAGTTGACATTGCGGTGGAAGCCAGCAACGGGGCCTCGGACTATGGCAATAAATTCGGGGAACCCGTGTTGGCCGGATTTGCTCGATCCTTCGGAATGAGGTTACCTAACGGAGATAGGAGAGAGTTTATAAAACCCATCATGTTTAGCGGTGGATTAGGATGCATCGACGCAAATCAAGTCAAAAAACAACAACCGGTTAAAGGTACATTTGAAAAACTATAGCGTGTACGCAATCTATATAAAAGACCTGGAGAAGTCAGGGAATGATGATTTATTTTGAAAAAGTCAGGAAAATTCAACGCATTAATGCTGCTACCATCCAAAATTAACGACTCAACGTGCTTTGCTCAAGACCCATTTTTTAAATTTTCAACAATTTCCGAAGACAAGTTTGGCATATTTCCATTATTCTCCTGATCTCTGTCCTAGATTGGTTGGTTGGTCTATTTCTGCACACGAGGGCTATTCTCCTAGAGAAATGTGCAATATTTTCAGAATTTTTCGAAAATAACTTTGGCAAAATTTTCAACCTTTTCCGAGGACTTGTTTGCAAAATTTGCCAGTTTCCGATGAAAAATTTGCATTCGGAAACTGGCAAATTTGCATTACACTTCGAGAAAACATTTCAAAATTGTCTACCTTTTCCGAGGACAAACTTGCAAAACATGTCGACAATTTCCAATGACAAATTTACATTACTTTTTTAAAAAAACTTTTCAAAACTTGTCGAGGACAAAATTTTGACAGCCCCGTGGACAAATTTCATAAATTTACAATCTATTCCGAGGATTAATTTCCAAAATTTTCAATCTTTTTCGAGAACAAACTAATATCCTCGATCCTCTTTTCCGAGGACTAATTTGTAAAATTCTAAGCGGTTTTCGATGGAAAATTTGCATTATTTTCCAAGAAACTTTTTCAAAATTTTTATAGTTCGACAATTTTTTTTCAAAATTGTCAACTGTCCCACGGATATATTTCACAATTTTTTAGCCTATTCCGAGTGCAAACGAGCAAAATTTTCAACTGTTTTCAAGTATGAATTTACCAAGTTTTAAAACTTTCTTATTTTACGAAAATTGTTTTACGTTTATTTCGTAAAACTCGACATTTCCTTACGTCAATTTCGAAAATTTTAAAAATTAATCATCGATATATTTTTAAAACTAATGAATATTTTCCTTCGTCGATTTTCCAAAATCGTGTATGACATTAGCATACGTGTAGGTCAGGAAAATTGGTTGAGAACCTGTAAAAGTTACGGAATCTGAATACGCTATTTCTCGGGGACCCCGTCGATAGTTGAGACTGAAAGTTTCTTTCACGTAGTAGTTGATTCTAATATTTTTCCCAATTTTTTTTTATCTGCCAGGTATGGAAGTAGTGAAAATTGGAGGACCAATTTATCGTATCGGAGTGGGCGGAGGCTCGGCCTCCTCGATTGAGGTTCAGGGGGACAACCAAGAAGAATTGGATTTTGGAGCAGTTCAAAGAGGAGATCCTGAAATGGAGCAGAAGCTCAACCGAGTGATAAGAACGTGTCTCGAATTAAGAGATGTTAATCCAATTTGCAGTATTCACGATCAAGGGGCAGGTGGAAATGGTAAATAGCGATTTCAAAACCAGCTATTTTCAATTTCGAAAATTTATAGAAAGTTTTCAATTTTAAAATCCAAAGTTAAGCATTAAAAAATCAAAAAATTCAACCATGACTAAAGTTGACTAAACAGCTAGCTTTGAATGCAGATTTTTCGTCAATACTGCTAATTTTAAACAAGTTTTCGACAAGTTTGCGACTTTTTCGACAAGTTGGGGAATTTTTTGCCCGTTTGGGGAATTTCCAAACAATTCACGATTGATCAAACTTTTCAACAATTACGCAATTTTTTTTATCAGTTTTGCTTATTTTCCAAAATTTTTTGGATTTTTGACAATATTGCGAACGTTTTGCGACTATTCGACAACTTGGAGGATTTTTTGACAATTAGCTAATCGTGAAAGAAATTTGGAAATTTTCGACAAAGCTGCAAAATTGTCGAATGTTTATAACATTGTCGCAAAGTTTTCAAAATTGTCGAACCAGATTAACGACTAATCAGTTATTCATCGGAAGAGCCATGACTAAAGACTAACCAAATTAGTCTTCAGTCATGAATAGTACACGACTGATTATTCATTAGTCTCGATTTATCAATCGAGTACAGTCGAACCCTGATAAGTAAAAATCGACCCGGCATCGACATTTTGTGCACTTATCCGGTCTTAATTATACACAAAACCTGCACATGGGGCTTGCAAACGGCCACATAGCCGGTTATTTTCATTTAGGAGGTTTTCACTTATCAGGTTTTATACAACATAAATTTAGAAAACATAGTATTCAAAAGTTCGGGGCTTTATAGTGTTTTGCATTTATCAGGTTTTCACTTATCCGGGTTAGACTGTAACAAATTCCCATTTCTGCTAAATTCATGTTTTTAAATCTAAGTAAGCTTAACTTCAACATTTGAAGAACTCAATTCCAAAACGCAGATTTTTACAAAAAAATAGGAAACGTACTGAAAGAAATTTCGGAACCAGCTGGGGCCGTCCTATTTACGAAAAGTTTCCAGTACGGCGATCCAACCATCAGCACCATGGAATGTTGGGGGGCCGAATACCAGGAGAGTAACGCCATCCTCATCCAAAAGAAGGACAGGCCATTGCTACATTCTATTTGTCACAGAGAGAAATGTCCGGTGGATTTCGTAGGAGAAATCACCGGTGACGGAAAGGTAATTAAAATAGAAATCGAAACAAACTTAAAACGGTTCCCACACGTAATTTTGTTTCCCGAAAAAACTGGCAACCGATTAGCAACTGGAAGTTCTTCTTTTGTTTCCATCCATTTTGGGCATAGCTGGAAAAAACATGGAGGAACTTCCTGTTGCTTATTGGTTGCTAGTTGTTTCTGATGGAAACGGAAATTCATGGAAACAATTTAAAGCATTGTTGATCATAAGTTTGTTTTCAGAAACCACTGACAGCAGAAAGTTCTCCTTTTGTTTCCTCCAATTTGGAAGAAACATGGAGGAACTTCCTGTTGTTAGTTGCATGCCAGTTGTTATTGTGGAAACATAGTTATGTAAACAATGTACGTAACAACGCGTGTAGACAACCAATCAGCAACAGGAAGTTCCTCTATGTTCTCTTCAGTGTGGACGTACAGTAGGTGGAAGAAACAAGGAGAAACATCACGTTGCTACTTAGTTGCTAATTGTTTCTGGTGGAAACAAACGTATATAATGTAATGCCCTAACCGCCACTCGGCACGCGAGGAAAGGGCACAAACGCCAAAAGAACGTTAAACGGCTTTAATTCAAGAACAAAAGAAAAGGGGCCAAGCCCAAAGCAACTTACAAAGATAGCGTCACACGAAAACACCGACCCAAGACCGAACGACAACGCCAGGGTCGGTCGCGCGAAAAGGTCGCCAAGGCTAACGAGCCAGCGACCGCACAACGAGAGAGCGCGAGCACGACCTGCCGCGACACAAGCCAGTGGAGCTAAGAGCGCCAACGTCTGGTCAACGCCCTAACTTTATAGGGCTCAGGGACCACCAGGGGCGCGCCGACCAAGGTCGTACGCTGCGTAACCCCTGACCCTGACACTATACAGGATTTTTTACTTCTATAGACAACTTACAGGGTGGAAAAAAAGTCTGTATCGTATGACATTTTGTAAGTGAAATATTCTCTTACACAGTTATTATTTAATTATCTTACGTTTTACAATGCATTTTGACTAATTAGGCCATGCCCTACAACTTCCTAATTGAACGTTTTGTTGAATTATTAACTGTTTAAGGGTTAGAAATTAAATGACTTGATGATGACCCTCAAGGTCACGTTTGACATCATCATTGGATTAGCGCCATGGCACATTACCATACACTACCATTAGCAGAATGTTGATATGGGCCGTTATTTGGAAGCAAAATCGATAAGGGTACAGGCATATATTTTTAGATGATATTTTTTACTATGCCGGTTTTAAGGGGGAGTCCTATGGCAAATGAGGGTAGTTCCAAACGTCTACTCTTATTAGGGGCCATCCATATAGAACGTACGGCAAAGGGAGTGGAGGGGGGTATGTGAAAACGGAACACAAGCGGACAGGAGGTGGAGGGGTTCAAGAAAAGCCGAAGTCCAGATGTAAACTTGTGCTTAAACAGTCATCAGTTTCAGATGACACGGGGGAGGAGATTGGAAGTCTAAAAACCCGGAAAAAAAGAAGGACGTCCTTTATGGCCATCCCTTATTTTCTACTGTGAAAACTGGAAATTTGCCTTGCTCTTCGAAAAAAAAACGATAAAATAACATAAAAATTGCAACGAAATCGGGGACTTATTCCCTCTTATGTAAATATATTTCTTTAACTAACAATTCTCCTTAATTCTCAATTAAACAAATATATTTACATAAGAGGGAATAAGTCCCCGATTTCGTTGCAATTTTTATTTTTTTTTCGTTGCTTTTCCGAAGAGCAAGGCAGATTTCCAGTTTTCACGGTAGAAAATAAGGGATTGCCATAAAGGACGTCCTTCATTTTTCCGGGTTTTTAGACTTCCAATCCCCTCTCTCCCTGTCATCTGAAACTGATGACTGTTGACTGATGACTGTTGACTGTTGACTGATGACTGATGACTTCACAAGTTGACATCCGGACGTCAGCTTTTCTTGAACTCCTCCCCCTCCTGTCCACCTGTGTCCCATTTTCATATACCCCTTCCCTCCCTTTGCCGGACGTCCTATATGGATGGCCCTTAATAGGAGTAGACGTTTGGAACTATCCTCATTTGCCATAGGACTCCTCCATAAAATACTGTATATTGGTAAATTTCGAAAAGGAAATTTATTTTGTCTAAATTTAACCAACTTTTGACAAATTTGATTACAGAACTGATCACAAAATTATGAAAATTGAAATGAAAATTTAAAATTAACAACAAATTCAAAATTAAAAAAGCACAATAGCTTCAAAACAAAGAAATATGTAAACTTTTTTTAAATTTCGTATTATAAAAGTTTATTTCAACATCTCTCATTAGATGTAATTAAAAAATAAAATCGTTTGTGCAGATCTTTCCCAATGGTCTTTGTGAAGTTGTTCAATTCATTATAATTTTTAAAAAAATCATAATTATATTTTTAACTCAGTATTTTACCGTCAGCATATAAAATACCACATGGTTTAATAAATGGTTTCATCTTCCAAATTTAAATTTTAATAATATTTTACCTTCGGTTGGCCAACGTTGACTTTGTCACATTCAGCAATAGTGTTTTCGAGCTTGGATTGCGTGGTGCCCAGAATGGCAATGCTCGCTCCCAGCTCGGTAAAATGTACTGCTGTTGAAGCACCAATTCCACTTCCAGCCCCTGAAAACATAATAAACATTCAAAAAAAAATGAAATAAAATGTTTGTTTGGATAAGACATTGTTTAATTTTAACCGATATTCAATTACCTGTAATAATGGCTACCTTTCCTTGCAGTTTCCTGGAAATCGAACTCATTGTGGCAAATCCCTAAAGTATATCTTGGACAGAATCAAGTTAATTTGCGACTGCTCTAGCTGAAGCTTTGCAGCAAAATGATGTACCGAAAACGTTTTAAATTATTTGGCCTGAGTTCTTGCAAAAATGAAGGTCACAACATTATGATAATTACGAATAGATTCAAACTTTGTTATTGAATTGAAATTTTAGTTGAAGGTCATTTATATTGAATGTTGTTTTTTATTCTCATGGTTTTTAGTCTCAGTATACCGACTACGGGCATTGCCATATGGAAAGCATGCTAGCAGCGTGGCGTTGCTTTAGTAAAGCTAAACAAACTGCTTTACCGCCATGCACGTTATTACAACGATGTTTGAAGTCGGAAAATGGCGTATTTCGTATTTGATAGTGAAATTAATTAGGCAATTCTCATCCCTGTGATACCTGTAGATTTATGAAATGATAGCAATTTTGTTATCATAGAAAAGTGAACGGGAGCGTGAAAAAATGATCGGTATTAATAGCTGCTTCCTCGCGTGGGCCAAAATCGAACGTTGGAATCTCAATATGGCTACTCGCGCATTCCAATCTACCATCGCGTCGTATTAAAAATGCGTTGATGAGGCATTTCGTCTCCTCGTTATTTAATCTTTCGGGAAAAGAATTCAACGCAACTCGCCTGGAAAACGGTATCCGTTGTTTTTTTAATGATACCTGTATGTATAATTAGTTGAAAGTTACGTCGAAAAATAGTGGCTTCACTTTCTCGCTTTGTTTCACATAGACTTACATTGACGATCTAACATTAATCAATTTGATGCCGACCATGGACTCCTAAGATGGCGGCAATTTTTGACATTCTCGTCCTCTGATTGGTCGGTAGTTTCATAGTACGATCAAAGATTGCGTGAAAAGGTTGTAATACCGAGCAGCTATGAAGAAAAGGTAGCCTTCCAGTGGCTTAATTTCTATATGCACCATAGCTTTTTCAACCAATCAGAATGCAGAATGGAGATTGTCTCACTAGTTTTATGTGCAAATAGAACTATGGCGCTTCTATCGTTATAGAAAACGACGCCATCTTGGTTTTTCTTGGCTGGCAATCTGGCGGGGATTGAAGGTGGCATCCATATGATTGGCCACTCATGGCACACCCCCCAAGAGCGTGAACTCCGTGGGGAATTCCAAGGCCATAAATCTTTTTTTAATTTTCTTCTGGCCATATATAACTGTCAAACCAGTTTCCCCTCCCCCATCCGGGATTTACCCTCTAGGCCGGGTTTTCCCTCTAGTTGACAACATAACTCAATTTTTTTAAAACATTTAATAATGTAATTAAATTTCAACTCAAAAGGTTTTCTGAATCGATTTAGATATTCATGTGTATCTACATGGTACATGTACTGTATTTCAGAAAGGACGGCGCGAGTTGTTTAATTTTTATTCATAGAAATGGCTGTTTACTCATCGTTCCTTTTCCACTCATAAAATATCGGTAAACGAATAAAGAAGCATGTTGAGTAATGCATGTACATTAGTACATATGGTGCACCATAGCTTTTTTCAACCAATCAGGATGCAGAATGAAGATTGTCTCATTAGTTCTATGTGCTTTTTTATTCGTTTACCGATACTTTGTGAGTGGAAAAGGAACGATGAGTAAACGGCAATTTCTATGAATAAAAATGAAACACAACTCGCGCCGTCCTTTCTGAAATACAGTACATGCAGCATGTATACATTATACCGTATGCATGAATATCTAGTCTACATCGATTCAGAAAACCTTTTGTGTCGAAATTTAATTATTAAATGTTTTAAAAAAATAGTTTTATGTTGTCAAGTGTTAAATAAAGTATTTCGAACTTAATTTAAAAGTAATAATACTGATAACTAATCACAATAAAATTGTGACGCGAAGTTTCCTTGATGTCATTTACGGATTTACGGATATTTTGAAATTGGGGGAAAATACTGAATCTGAAAATACATTTTTTTTAAATGGCTTATAAATGACTATATATAATACAGTATAAATTTAATATTCAATTCAATTGAGTACCCTAATGTCAGTGGGATCTGAAATGTATATCAAGTGGGGAAAGTTGAATGGCATAAACAAACTGCTATTTGCACCGTCCTAATCTTTTGGACGTAGATCTAAGATATTGTCTTTCCCGGTTTGGTGTTTCGGATGTTATAAAAATGTCCGATTAACGGATGTATAGTTCAAATTTTAAATAATCTCTTTTTCTTCTGTGAT
Source organism: Megaphyllum sjaelandicum (assembly GCA_034698745.1). NCBI lineage: Eukaryota > Metazoa > Arthropoda > Diplopoda > Julida > Julidae > Megaphyllum > Megaphyllum sjaelandicum. The sequence continues at coordinate 432 of JAQGBX010004283.1, read as the reverse complement.
GTGTTTCAGCGCTTCTGCGAAGAAACCTTTGGACTTGGTACAGTAAATCAGTCACTGTTTGTTTACTTGAAATTCAGACTAAAACTTTATTTTTATTTCAGGACAGTTTTCATGTATACAGTATGTACTGTACATGTACAAGAAGCGATCTTTCATTTATACTCCCTGGGAGAAATGTACTGGCAAATGTAGGAACAAATAAGGTGTACTGAATGGGTTAGGAAAAGGTGTGGAAATAAGATAAGTTGGAGGAAGGAGGGTTAGGAGATGGTTAGCATGGGCAACAGTTAGCCTATATAATTTAAATTTTTGCAAAATAAATACCTGCATACTACAACAAATCATGTCTATAGGCTGCGTTCACGTTGGACTTGTTTTCCAGTCGCTTGCCACTGGAAAACCAACTACAAGGTGAGGCATAAGTCTGTTAAA
>JAQGBX010004282.1:0-15630 GCA_034698745.1 Megaphyllum sjaelandicum | reverse complement strand
TAGCCGCCTGCCTTTAATAATCGCCCGGGGGGTTCCCCGGAATTTGCAAATAAGCGCCGGGGCGCTTAATTCCGTATTTACGGTATATTTATTTATGTATCCAAATCTCGGATGATATTTACCCATACATTGTATATTCTACTGGTAATTTTTCCAAAGTTAACTCGATGGTCTGATAACATATTCTATTATCGATGGCATTGTAGTTTTGCAAACTATTTGTAAAAAAAATAGTTTGATTAATTCTTTAAACGCATTAATCTTTTACGTTATTTGTCAAAAAAAGTATCATTATGGTCTCCATCCAACTACTCGTATAAATTGAACGTTTCTATCGAATTATTTTTGTTATTGTTCTTGGTAAATTGACACTCATGGTGCCAACGCTGTTGTTTTTCGTAGTCTTAAAATGATAAATTCCAGCTTTCCAACTATTATAAAGCCATACAGCTGATAGCAGAATGGCCTAAAACACTTTTTACGATTGGAAAAAATACAATACATCTCGGACAACTGAAATTGCGACATTTCGAAATAAAAGTGCTCAGTTTTCACAACCTTCATTTCCACGTGAAAACTTCCGAATGTCATTGCGTTTTCAGAAAACAAATCGGTTGACTTTTTGAATTTGACAGAAATGACCGTTGTGGTCAGTGAGCGAAAGAGCTGAAAAACACTGTTTAATTTGATCTAGGTGTCATGTACAATTGTATCTGGATCGATGTTCAAATGCGATTGTTGGACTCACCTCGCTCATATGTAATTTATTGTGCGGAGGCAAAGTGGACAAAAGTTTATAGGGCGAATTTGAAGTATGAGTCGCTTGTTCGTAAAGTAGATCAAACGTGTCGGGATCAAAGGTGGATTAAGAAAATGTCAAATAAGCGAAAAATGGGTTAATTACATCTGAAAAGGCTGTGTCCAGGGTCTATTAAGAAACTATTGGAAGCCTGAAAGTGGACAAAGAATTGAGATGGCGTCGCCGTGATGGAAATTTCGGTCCATTTCGGTCAACGACGTCTTTCGAGGTTTTTATGGTCTTTCAAATCATAAAGATTCATCGAATTTCAACAAAATTAATGTGGATTTGATATTTTTTGGATGGCGATGTTTACAGTGTGTGAGTCCTGCGCACCCCTTACTGTTCAGGAGCTACAAGCAGGGGTACATGTACACTGTATATAGATTTTTATCATCGTCTTATTCTAAATATTTAAAGTTTTAATCCTTAATTTATATCCCATGGTATTTGGGTTTTTCATTCAATCGTATGACGTCTTATTCACGTGCCCCTTATCCTAATGGGGTTTCTCATACTGAAATTATAATCATGCCCATTTACTAAAGGATATTTTCTGAACATGTTCATTTATATTTAAGAGTACATGCATTATCTAACACTCAGGCGTTCATTCGTGTTTGCATTTGCCACAAATGACGTCAGCATAGACGTTGAACGGTATTTTTCGTCTTTAACCAGTGGGCGTTGGTGATGACGTCATGGAGGTTATATTCTCAGTATCTTACCACAGGTAAAGTTTAATTTATTTCTCCTTACCCACGACTATTGACGTAATATGGCGACTGCCCATTAACGAGGTGAACAAAATGCCATCCCTTGGAATGAATTAACTAACTTGAGCTTTCGTAGAGAAACTAAGGTTGCGAGTTAGTATAATAACGATATTAATATTGCTGAAATTTATAGTTATTTATTTTTTGTGTATTTGTTTTCAAATATGTTTTCATCATTCAATTTCAAAAGACACCAACCAACTAGATTAAAACACCTTTTATTTGTAACCTGCTACATACATTTCCTTGAGCTCATGTTTTTAACGCTGCAATTAACAAAAATACATGATGATGATTTCGTGTATAGATTTTAATCCGAAAAAGCTGTGAAGCTATTACGATTGCTAAAAGTCAATTTCTAAGAATGTTTGTATATTTATTGTTTAGTTCTCCGGATTTACAGCTTAAACATTTTCTTGAACTTACAAAGGGTTGCTATTCTGATTTTAGTCAGATGGCGAATTCGAACTCAAATGCAGCATATTTTCTCAAATTATCTTCTCAAATTTGTCCATTTATGTTTTAAAATTGTTAATACTTAATTTTGTATTTCTTTCATGCCATCTATCCTCCCCATCCATCCACTTCCATAAACACAGTCTGTCGTTTCTGGTCGATTTGCATAGATTATTTTGCATTAAACTTAGAAGGTAATATCACGATATTTACATGTGGGTCAAGTATTTGCACATTTTACTAATGGTATAATTAAGCTTATCAGTGGAAAATATATACATATATACAGTACCACAATAACTTGAGTATAGATTTTAAACCGAATAGGTTGTTAAGATAATACGATTGTTAAAAGTCAATTTCTAAAAACGCTTGTATACTGACGGTTCAGTCGGAGTTTTTCGCAAAACGAAAATATACTTATTGCTTCAAGATTTTCTTGAACTTTCAAAGGGTTTATATTCTGTATCATATTTAGTTTAATGGGGGGCAATCATCTTTGAATTGAATTGACCAAAATTGATTCGGTTTTATCTGTTTGAATATATATGCGCTTTTAACTGAAAAGTTATTCTCTGTAAATAATTTAGTTCGTCTAAAGATAGTCCACTAATTCCGACCTAAATCTCAATATATTATTGACTTGTATGATGACGTCGACCTATCAATCCAACTTTTACTTTGATAGTTATGCATGTACAGGTATATACAGGTAGTTTATAGAATTGTATAAAATTGTTTAACGCGCTTGGGTCGTTGATTTGCTTCCTTGAGCAATTTCGAAACATTTTCGTCATGTAGTGCTACATCGCTATTACAAATCTTGACCCATTTTTTGCGTTTGCGATTATTGTATTTCCTAGACGATAAAGAAAGTTTTTCGACCAATGGTAAACAATAATAATGTCTCGAAACGTGGTATTTATGGTTGTTCTTGTAATTGGGTAACCGTTAGAGAGATTATATCGACGTGTATAAGGTCTAATCCCCATAGACTTTCCAGCCTGAAATATAAGTACACGTATCAACCTATAGTGAGGCTAATATATTTTATTTCATGCAAAAGCGTGTGCTGTGGTGTGGGGCACTGGAAGTACATGTACATGCAAAGGCACAAAGGTCAACGCGGCTCCTGGGTGCGGTTTTACTGTATGTTCAAGTTAAGATTATTAACAGGGTGATAAAATTCAGCAGTTTTCAAGGTTGAAGTTAATTAAAAGTTAACAAAGTTCTACGAATTATTTTTATTTAGGATAAACTAAAGTTTGCAAATACATGTACAGTATTTTCATTAAAAGTATGCATGCAGTATGTTTTAATTAATTTTATAAAATTCTAAGCATGCAATCCAGGACATATAAAGGGTAATAATTTCATCATTTTAATCGTTAGATTTTATCCCTGCCACCCATTTCCATTAACGGCTGTTTCGTCAATAATTTGATTATGATTAAGACTGTGCGCCTGTAATTTATCAAAATGCACAAGATCAAAAAACAAAATGCTTCCCTCGAAAGATGGCGAAGGAAAATAAACTTGCTGAATTTATGGAATAAGTGATCTTAGTACAGAATTTGTTCATTGATATATTTTAATAATCACTCAAGCATGACGCTTTTATTACTCGCAAGGGGTCCTTTTCAACTCCGAAATCAAGTTTTTGCGTGATATGCCTTTATTTCCTATTCTCAATTTACTTGTTATATTTTAAAACTTATTTTCTAATATTTTTTAAGTAATAGTTATTAAATAGCTATATACTGTATACAGTATATATAGGCTACACTGCGCATTTGACGAATTTTTGCAATCTGGAAGCTATAATAACGTTTTAAACAGCCCCTTCTTTTAATGGTTTTTATTATTTTAAGACCTTTCTTCCACGATTATTTTTCCACACTTTCATCGTCTTTATTAAAGGTTAATTTTATGGTTATACAAGTAGTTGCGCAAAGACAGCCGTCTTCATTTGCGTTACTTTAAAAATGCCCATCAGTATATATAGGCTTGTTTATTTTAGTGCGGAAATTGCTGAATTTAAATTGTTCATTTTAACAAGTCCCTATTCCTTTATATGCACAGTATGATTGGGATATATTACACATTGCTACAACAAAGACCATACACCTTCGTTAATTTAGACATATTTATTTCTATTTCCTTATACTCGGATGGTAGGCACACAGTATTTTTAGTCATCATAATAAGATCTCTATTGATAAGATATCTTTTTTCTTGCTTACAAACAACGCTTCGCACAACACATAAATTCTTAATCTGATGTTTTTATTTATATTCCTATTTACTTGGTTTCCTAGCTGCGAAAAAATATGCTTTTAGTTTCGCGGGAAATACAAAGCAATACGAAAAAAAAACATTTAAAGGGTTCCCATATTGCACTTCATAGTCGAGTTCCATAGGAATATTTAGTGGAAACGTAAAACTTCATTCTTTTTTATTTTAATATTTGATTGAACAATTTTTAGATTTTTAATCAATTGTACCTCATAACGCTAATTAATGAATGCCACTTTCCAGAGTTGGGCAAAAATTAGTTGGCAATTTAGTTGCAACTAATTTTTGCCCAACTCTGCCACTTTCAAAGTCCGGAACTTTTAAAAAAACGCCATCTATGATGCATCCTTTCCAACAAAATATATGTAGCATCTAGAGGATTGTCATCCATAACGCATCTTTCAAGTTCCTATAGCGCCATCTATGGGACATTCTGCGCAGCTTCTTGCAACTTAAGGTCCTTATGTAGAGTTATGTAAGAGCCGGTAACACGTGACCGTTTCATCGCATCATTATCTCCGGGTAATTTTCGCTAATGGAATGAATGAAACGTCACATGATGCCAGCATAATGATGAAATCTGCATATTAAATGTCTATGTTGCGTTGCAAATATATAGTGACCATTTAACAATTAAAGGTCTATTAAAACCAATTTTGAGTAGCCGAGTACCTTCCCTTTCTTCTATGGGAATTAAATCACTCGCGATTCAGAATCGCGATGGAGAAAACGCTAGTTTCAGGGACATTGATAATCAGATGCTTTTAATCAAAGTCCTTCGTCATCATTGATTAGCAAAGTTTTTACTATCCAGATGGGAGTGTAATTTTCAGAAGTGAACTTAAATCATTGAATGCTTCATACAGTACATGCAAAGTAACGCGCTCATAGTGTGGCATATAATTGAAGATGACGATTTCCAGATAATTAATTGAATTATATGAAGTACAGTATAATGGTTGTGGGTTGAGCATATGAAAGTGATTAAAGGCGGTTCGTGATTGCCAAAATAAAAGTTAAGGGGGGCGCAGCGTTTTCACGGTGTCTTAATTGTCAGTTATTCTGAGGCCCATGTATTTTGAGTGTAACCAGAAAATTATTATATTGATCAATTGTTCAAAAATTTGTTCATGTTTATTTAAAACTTAACAAAATTTCATACACGCGTAAAACATCGAAATACACGCAAAATGTAAATCAAAATTAAAATTAATCTAAGTTTTCCTTTCAATGATACCGATTTTATTGATAAAAAAAGGATTCAGAAAGATTCCATTACTGGAATCCACGTTATCACGAACGTCAATGAAGAAAATTTTCAAAATAATGATAAAAAAATTTTAATTTTTGCATGCCTTTATTGCTCTTAATTTTCGATTAATAAGCTTATACAGTAATCATAGGGAAACCTTTCCAACCACGCAATCAGGAGAAGTCCGGGATATTTACTGAAAACCCAGACGATCCTAATGTCAGTAACCACCACATTTCTCATTGAAATTAAGCGAGATGTATTATGCTTATCCAAATGTAATTAAATTTAGTCGCACCTTTTGAAAACTGAATTTGAACCTCTAATTAAATAGGAGAATAAATTAAGAATAAATATTTACCTTTTAGGTAGGTGACGGTCGTTACATTGAACGATGTGATCGGAGCCACCTAAACGGGTCTAAAGAAGACTGTAAAAATTGTAAAAGATGAAATTTCGATTTCTAGCAAATTGTAAAGCTAGACAAACAGTAAACAGTTTTACTGCGTGGGAATTTATGAAGCACTTGAGTTACAGCGAGCATTGACGCACTAATAATTAAATCGCAAAAGATATGATGCTATTTTTGCTCTTTTCAAGAAATTTGATATTTCCAAGCTACACAATTACAACTCTAAGAAATTTGTTTTTGCGCTAGTTATTCCATCAGAAAGTAATTAATATAAGTGAACGACTAATTTGCAATTTCATTTTTTTTTCATTATTTTCTTTGACAAGAGTCATATTTCATATCCCTGGTAAAACTATATTCAAAATAAACACGCATTATTTGCCTCGTTTTCAGAAAGGATGTAATTTCACGATATCGTGTACCAAATATGAAATGAAACCAAATTAATGTAACAAATTTTCTTGCATTTATACGAGTTTATCAAATGTCATATTTTAATAGTGTGATATCTTAGACAGTTGTAAAAACAGAGAAGCTACGAAAAGTGACTTTTAGAGTTTACATTAACTACTGTACGTGCAATTAAGAGTATATTGATAATAACTTAAAATAAATGTTAAAGTTGGAGACAGTTGTTTTTAAACTTCGTTGTTTTGATAACAGAATTGGTAGCTTTTATTTTAAGATGAAGGTTACAGATAAAGGAAGTTCGCCACTGTTTTGAAATTTTGTGAGGATTTAGCAATTCTAATTTTAATTTACTCACTCAAGCTAATTTTGGTAATAAACAATCAGTGAACAACAGATCTTTGATGAGTATCCAGGTTGTAAAAATTGTTTTACAAAATCAGAACACAGTCATGTTTCTTACTTCGCTTTATTTTACAACAAAATGGCGTTGGAGAACAACTAGACCAGAAGAAATGGTGTACAAGCCTACATGGATGTGTTGCAATAACAAATCACATAAGAAAGCTTTATTAAATAAATTATCACTTAATGCTTTGCTAGACAAATAATCTTAATAAATTTATCTCTATCATAACTTAACCATAAACAAGCATACATACTTTGCGCTTAATGAACATACATTATCACAGGCTTTCACGTGAACATAAAAAGGACAAATCCCTGTCAGTTTATACTGGTAACATGTGCTTAAAAATCCTACTAATATTAAAACAATTTTTTTAAACTGCATTCATATATGCATTCAATATCGGATATACAGCATTTTCCCTATTCTTGCGCCAATGAACATTGGTTTTAACTCTACTAGAATAGTGAGAAAAGCAGCATTTAAAATGTGTAAAAATAATAAAATTAAATATTTGTAGGATTAATTAAAATTTAAAAATAAGTGGCAGTCTGAATTTCAAATATAGCATATATTCCGTGTATTATACGATTAATTATAACTAGAGCAAGTGCCATGTCTTTATTCAAAGGAGATGAAGCAGTGAATTGGCAAATAAATTTCAAGTAATGCTATTTAATTTCCTCTTAAAGTTGGTTTTAATCAGGGACACCATCGGAAATCATAGTTTTTAAACTTGTTTGCTAGCAGCCAATGTGCAAAATACTTATCAGTACATTGAGACTAATTGTTCTGACAATAACAAGCCGCATATTCTAACTAAATATCGTCAAACCAGAACAACAGGAAATATTAATTGCTGATAAATGTTTATGATCGTTGGTATATTATAACTGCATTCTAATTGCATTTACTCATCAGAAAAGCTTTTTTACGATCATCACAATTATGGTAGTTGAAGTTCGCATAAAATATGAAATTCTGGTCTTTCAGACAATAAGCGCTGTCAAGTGGCTTGATTAAAATTAAGTATGATCAAAAATTCATCAAAAACCATCGGAATATTCTGCAGAAGCATTCTTAAAGTATGACAATCACTAAACTAATGACAACTTGATTGAGTTTCATACAATAAACCGAACTGTTGCCGAATTTTTCTGACCATTAGTGATGAGCTTTTGAAACCATAAAATGACGTTCTTTAACTGGTATACATGCAAAGCATATGGACACTTTGTGATCGTTTCTAAAATAAGGATTGCACTTAATACAGCAATCATGTTACACGTATGAATATGATTTCTTTAAATTGGATACTCTCTAAAATTCAATGATAGCAAAAGCGCGATAGTATCCATTATCCTATTATGGTTCAGACTTGGCCTCCTACCTGTAATGTTGGATCAGTAACTTTACTCGTTGGTAATGGTACCTAAAAATATAGAAAAACGAAAAACAAGGTAAGGAAAAGGAGCAATAGTGTGACAACTAAGAACAGATAATTTTATTCGCATTCTGGTTATATTTGCCAGATAATTTATATTACTGGTTTTTGGGTGAAATGATCATATGCCATACCTGAAAAAGTTTTTCCCATGCCTGTCCCAATACTTTAAGAAATTTTTCCAATTCCGCAGAACTTGCAAAATACAGCGCCCAATCACCAGACGATTCTGTCGCTTCAACAGATTCAAATTCCTTAAGAAAAATACAAGCGAAAAAGTAATCATCAATAAACATACAATGTGCAAATTCAGCTTAAAGATTTCATTTTAGTCTCATAATTATTAATCTTGTGTTCAATTACCAGGATGCAGTAGTCGGATTCCAACTGCACATTGCTGACATCTTGTACCTCCACTTGTCCGAGACATTTCATGAAATGCGTTTCTAATTCCTCGTGACAAACAAAGAGCCTCTCTGCGGCTATGATTAGGCAGGCTGATACTCGTGGGGTTCTTTCATAGCCTGACAACTATGTAGATATAAAAAATTTACTTTAATAGCTAACAACAGACGGGCTTATGAAAGCAAATCTCCAGTTAATAAAATATGCATATGTCAATATGTAGATAATATGAAACTTTGGCTTATCACCAAATTTGCAATACTCACGCCTTGCGAAATTGTTTGTAGAAACACTTGCAACCATGCGGAAGCTTCCGCTTCACAAGGGGCAGCTAGCTGTAACGTTCGTTTGTCAGCAAAGATAAGTTCGAAAGTGTGAGGACGTTTTGAATTTGGCACACGACGACATCCCAGACATCCACCTCCAAGGAGTTGCTCATAAGATCGAAAATTGCGGTCCAATGCATCAGAAAACTGATAACAAACTCCACCCCTGTAAAATTGATGCATCATGGTCAAGAAGTTTTATGCTAAATTCGTTCAAAACTGATGTTACTCACTTGAGTCGGAAGTATCCAGGGCGCCAATTTTTAACTTTAAGTACAGTACTCCCCACATAGCGGTACATGAGGTCACCTTCCTTTTCTGGACCAATGGGACTGTTTGAAGTTTCAGTCGCACTTGGATCTTCCCACGAAATCAATGCATAATGATCCACACTCACTTTGTTAGGCTTTATGGGATTAAAAAGACAAAAGTTTTAGTCAGATAAATCACCAAAAGCAATTTGCCAACATAACTATTTTTTTAAAAAAAATAATATGCCCTATTAAGCTATCATATTTTTGCTTTGCTATAAAGATGAAAAGATAAAAAGAATAACGTGTTCATGACATAAGAAATCGTGCAGCAACCATTCAATGCCATTCTTAAAATATTGTCTTGTGGCAAGAATTATCCAAGTTGAAGTGTAGAAAAAAAAGTTATTAGTGTGAAAAATGACTGAGACAAAATTAATTGCTGCTGTTGGTGCCAGTTGATCATTCTCAAAAAAATGAGATTGTCTCGTAGAAGTGCAAGAAAAGATTTTAGGTACGCTTTCTTGTAATTTTCTTTACCTCGCATAAAGTTTCTTTAGCTACCCATTTGCATATGGCTATTGACTGTGATGTTGAGTCCGTATAAACACTTGGTAGGTCGACTACGTGAGGACTGCGTCTAATCGCAACTTCTAGACTGGATACAACATTTCTGAAAATGGTTCAATGGAACACTTTATTTTGTGTTCAAAACTTATTTAATTGTCGGGCCTAGGTAAAATGCATAAAATATTAAAGATGCTCCATAATTATTTTATATGCATTACTTGGTAATCTCTTCATCTCCAGTGCAAAGCCAAAATCGTCTTCGTGGCGCAACACAAACTACATTAATTATTTGGTAATTCAAGCTCAGCTAACATAAGGGTAGAAAACATAATTGTTATTTGGTAAAATCATTTTTCAGTAAGCTCCACGGCAGATTTTAAACTTACCTGAAGGAAATCAATTTGAGAATATGAAACAAAAGCATTCACTTTATAATGCTTTCGAGTCCTATCCAAGCGAGCAATATAAAACCTCCTGTCAGTGAGCACAATGTAAACCTTTAATGGTTTGCCTATGGTGTGCCTGATAGATACTTGAAAAACCTAATGTGGAAATAAAATTGAACATTTAACTGCATCTGTAATGGACATTTTCCTTATTTGATAAAAAAGATGTGTCATGTGAAAAAAAAAAAAACGAATTTCAAAAAAACTCTTAATGGAGGCTGTGACAGACAACTTGAAAAACTGTCGAAAGATACATGTAAGTGTGATTAAAATGGTATAGACTGAGTATCTCTTATCTGAAACCAGTAATGTTATTTCACTTACTTTGTAAACTTTTTCCTCTTGGTCCGCCACCACTTCGAGCATAAGCATCAAATGGAAATTGTTTTCGAGAGGCACTTCCCCCCGCATGCATGCTTTAGGTCGTACATTTGCCAGACAGACCTCTGACTTAATCTCTTCTTCGAGCTGTTTCACACTTGTTTCAACAACTTCTTTATCAACAAAAACGGGTTTTGGGAACAACTCCCAGGATTGGTTCGGCGAACTATTTTGCTTAACATTCGTTGAGATTGGAGAAAGAGCGCCTTTGTAGGAGTCTTTTGGTGGGCTGTCAGAAGCTGTGTAGCTTGCTGATGCTGTTGACGAGCTCATTGGGTCTTCTTGGCCTTCTGGGGCCCCCCTTTCTGATAATAATAATATACCACATGATGCGCTGAATGTATCGGCATTAATTATGTCCATTGGAGAAGTACTGTCTGTAGTATGCGTCACATTTACTGTATGAACAAGGTTTTCTGGGTCAAAGGAAACTCGTTTAATGGAGGTTTTTTGGTCAGGATTTTTTGGGCGCAGAATCACGTCAGGTAGCTCTTCTTTAATCAAAACAGGATGAGGAACTTCAGAAACCGATTTTGAGGAGTTTTCCAGGTTTGGTCCATTCGGCAAGCAGAAATTGCTGTCATAAACACTAGCCTCCTCCATTACTTCGTTGGTCAGATCCAATGAAAGTTCAGTTTGATTTTCAAGAGTTTCGTTAGGAATAGATTGTACAGAGCCTGTTGACTGCAAGGAGTTGGTTGACTTCATGGAATTGGTGTCAATATGCAAAAGGGACTTTAAAAATAGCTCACGGTCATGAACCATTGGGTAACTGTAACAAACTTCATCCACTGGTGGATAAATGGGAACTTTATTGTTAACTGTATTTATCTTTATATTAATCACTTCATTTGGTATTTTGTTCTTTTCGTTATTGTTGCGGTGCATTAAGTTTGGTCGCTCTTTTTTTCGTTTGCGATTTCCACGGATAGACGAGTGAATAATATCCTCTTTGGATGGCAACCCAGTTTTTGGATCAATCATTACAATCATGATTACACCGACTTCTGGGTCATCATTAACTACATGTATATCTGGACTATCTTGAGTACTGGTATAGGAAGCCTGAGATTTTGAGTTGGAAAAGCAAGAACATGCATTAAGTAAATCATAAGTGAATTCCGGAATGATTAGAAAAGGACCATACAAATATAAATGAGAAAAGATAAGGCATTCATTTTGCATTATGCATTGGAGCAACTCATTTAGTCAATTTATTTGCCTGAGAATAAATTCTAGTGGATACTAAATTTAGCAGCTACTCCACAGCTTAAAAATTTTTTTTCCTTCTGTAATCTTTTTGGACTATGCAGCATTCTCTCTCTTTTTACGAAAATTAAAGTTTTCATATGCATAGAAAGAAAAATCTAAGCATTAGCCCCTTGTTGTACACAAACTTTGGCCATCATTTTTCTTCAAGTAGCTGTTCAACATTTTCATATATAACTTTCACTTATTTTTATCAGTTTTATTAATATGGTCCTATAAGTAATATAATACTCATACAAGTGATGCACATTCAGCTTCTTCTGCATCTTCATCACATTCTTCATTTGCCTGTTCATGTACTGCAGATTTCCATGCACTTATGCACGCGCTATCCTGTTTGCAAGCACACGTAATGGAAATTACAAAAAAAATTCAGAAACTAACAACTAGTAGAACATTCCACATTCATGCAATTAAAAACGTTATTTTCAGCATAAAAATAATATGTCATCAATTATAATTTCAAAGTACCGGCTCCAATTGAAATGGTAGATGCTCTAAGCCTGCACTCATCATGAAGAGAACTTGTAATCTCTATAATAATAACATACATAATTATAAATGTTTGCCCATCAGTCATGAAGCACAATTATTAGCCTACTCAAAATATAATGCCTATGATTGGCAATATTTTATGCCTATCATTGACAATACTTAGCAATAATAAAAAACACACGTTGAGATCGAAGATCAAAAACAATGGAGTTTTTTAGCTGTTAACTATTCTTACTTGAGAATCTCTTAGCAAGGCATGAGGTAAATAATGTCGCTCGGTTATTTTGGGATGAGACAATATTGTGCGAATGTAGCTTTCCAGTGCATGATCATTAAGAGCAACACAAAGCCATGCCCAACCTATTTATAAGAAAATAAACATTAAAAAATGAATACAATATTTAAATAATTAATTTTAATAACAATAAATAAGATTTTTAGTAATACAACCTCTTCAGTTGTTCAAATTTTACACTCACCTCTTACAATATTAGAAACTGCACAGGGAAGCTCTAGGATAAAATTAGCAATGCTCTTGTGCGTTAATTCACAGACAAATGGCCAGTAACCGCCAGGCAGTTGTTTGAGTCTAAAAATGGCGGCGTTATGAAATATAGTGATATAACATGTATAACCCGAGTAATTCAAAAACCGGACATAACTGATAGAAAAAAATTGTAGAAGTAAAAACCAAATATCAAAGCAAAATGAAATTATATATAATGTAATTACATGTACATGCCTATGTAGTGTTATACCCAGATGACATGCCAATTACCAATAGTTAAAAATGGCACACCTCAAGTGTACAAATTAAAAACTTTTTTACAGAACCAAACCAAATTTGGGCCCTAAAAAATGCAGATGAATATGATTAACTACAAAATATTTAACAAATTAGGTATATTTTTCAAATAAATATTTTCATGTTGGTTGTGTTGTTTTCATTAAATACTATAGCAGCTCTAAGTTTAGAGATTATCATGGGTTATGAATGGTTTTTTATTACAAGATAATCAAAATTTAAGTGAGCGAATTACCCATGACTTAGTGTGTCATCCAAATGGGAGCACAATTTTTGGACCTGCCATTTGTTTCCTGTGAGCTGAACATCATTTTGTTCAAGGCAGCATTCAGATTGAAGCTAAAATGATTGAATAAAACGATTTCCATCAATGTAATTATACAATGGGTTTGGGCATTGCAATTCAAAATAAATGTGTGGGTTTTGCCCCACAATAAAGTAGGACCCCCAAGTCCATGTGGGTTAGGTTTCAAGGCCAGTGGATTCTTGAAGTTTGATTTTTAAAACAGGCACTATAAGACATTAAGTTATGCGGTTTCTCTCTAAAAATATTTATTGCACTAAAGTCAACTTTCTGTACGTTTTGCTGTATTTCTGAAATTTTCTATCAGTTCTCGAAAAATTGTAGTTATAGTTATACTGAGGCAGCGTATACGGGGGTTTATATGCATGTAGTTTTCAAGTATTCATTAATTACATTAATACATGTACCAGTTTTTAAGCACAAGATACATCTGGGGACTGCCGTTAAAAAAGAATATTTTCGTATTTAGCATCAGAATACAAAATAGGGGCATTAATAAGGAAGAATGATTGATTCCCATGATATTGGCTGTAATTTTATAAGGGGTGCATGGATTTATAGAATTTATCCTATCACTGGATCTTACTGCATCCAGGATAGTGGGGCACAACCACGAGGCAAAACATTCAAAGGCTTCTGGTCCTCCAGAAATGGGCCGTCAGGACAGTTTTGGGCATTCCCCGGAAAGAATCTTGCAGGCAAGCCTTTATCAGCCTGAAGCCCATGCCCCTTCCATCCATGATTGCATACAACATGGCTACCTGGATACATGGGCGCACCCTCTCAAATACCCTGGCGACGAACCGACAGGTCCATGAGCACTACACCAGACATGGTACCAATGTCCACCTACGGCGTGGCGCATCGCCAAAGTACTTCAAATCCGCTGAATGCTGTGGCATCAAGCTCTACAACTCGATTCCAGCAGTTTGCCAAACTAATGTTTCTTATGCCAGCTTCAAGTACAAACTTCGCTGCTTCCTAATCCTTAACCCAATGTACAGCCTGGATGAATATATGTACTACGAGGCCATTCCGAAAGTCGACAACCTGTGGCAGCTAACTCGATCGACCTGACTGAGACTAACCACCCAATTAAGATGACACTAAAATGTTTACTTTTTTCCTTTTTCTTCTCTCTGCCTATTCTATATTTATGAAAGATCAATTCATTTCCTTCCTAGCTAGCTACCATTATCCTCTAACACGAATAACTTCTGTATTAATTCATACGTCCCTTTACTGTGACCTTCGTGAATAAATATTGTATTGTAATGCCTTATATCCAATGAGAAAAGATAAAAGATGTCATTTCTCAGATGATAAGATAACCTGTCTATAGGTCATTGCCAAATCGTAATCGTGTTTTAATGAAAGTGGGTTACCCGGCCAATTTAATGAATTCGAGCTTTTATAAACATATACATGTATATTTATCGACAGTACATGCACGTTTGCTTTGCTAGCTGTCACCGAGCTAGCACCTTGAACTAGTTAAATTTCGGGCTCATATTACATATCTTTTGTTTCGCAAGAGTGCAGTTTCTTCTAAATTATATGCGCAGCATGGAGGAGTACGCATGATTCATAAGCGCATGATCATAAAGTTTCAACTTACATCACAGTATGCTTACATACTGTAAGATATTGCTAAATGGCTATTTTTGATTGCATTCAGAGCATTCCTTTGCGTAGATAGAAAATATGTTTACCTGTTTTAGTGCGGAGCTAATACCCGCAATGATGCGATCTTTATAATCCTCGTGTTTCGTTTTGTCAGCCATAGTCACACGCGAGGCAAATGTCAAAGGGCACTGGGCCAAATGCCCAAAAATTGGACATCCCCACCCCAGCAAATATCCTCGTTCATCTCTCACTGGCCGTCATTTTTGTGAGAATTTTGGGAAAATCCTCGAAGGAGCTTTTCAGAAGCGCCGTTACAATTTTCATTCGGTTGCTCATTGACTATGAAACCAGGAAAAAAAATTGCTATAATTGGACGCCATGTTGAATTGGAACCTTGTCCTGTTAAGTGCCATGCATATAGACCCAATACAATACAATACAATATTTTATTCACGAAGGTCACAGTGAAGTGACGTTTGAATACAGAAGTTATCCATGTTA
>JAQGBX010004281.1:0-15630 GCA_034698745.1 Megaphyllum sjaelandicum | reverse complement strand
ATTGTATGATGATCCCCCCTGCCACATGGTACTATGTACTGACTGCAGGGTAATGAATAGAATAGAATAGAATAGTTTCAGGGCAATCTGCCAATCTGCATCAATATTTGTAGTTTACCACCATTTTTTTTTTAAAAATATTTAAGAGTAAATATATTAATAATTTAATCCAGCATTTCCTTAGATTTTACAACCATGCATTAATTTGCTAATACCTAAAACCAGGAATAAGTACTGTATACCGTAAATACGGAATTAAACGCCGGACCCACAATAGCCGCCTGCCTTTAATAATCGCCGGGGAAGGAGAGGGGTTCCCCGGAATTTGCAAATAAGCGCCAGGGCGTTTAATTTCGTATTTACATTACATCGACAACTATTTCTTACATTGAAACAGTTCAAATTATACAAACAAGCCTCAGTAAACATTACAAACATCATTGTGTTTGCATTCAATGCGAATATTGATATTTACAAGCCCCAAACGTCCATTTTGTCTAGTTTTCAAAGCAAAAATGTACTTGTTACTGGATGTAAATGAATTACATTCCTTATTAAATAAATTCAATAAAAAATGTAGTTATATAAAAGGTGAGGCACAGAAAATTAAAACTTATTACGTTGATAACACAGATTATCTGAGATAAATTAAGACGAAGTTAACTTTCCATTGCGCTTGTTAATGTTTTAAATTTGGTAAATGAAATGGCAGAGTAAGCAGATTATCCAGATTTTCTTGCCGCCTCAATCAAAACATACTGCTCTTGGCCATATCCTGTTTCAGCAAGACAGAACATGTCTTTAACTAATTGAAATGCAAAAGTCATACTACCAGACAAAATCACAAAAAATCTTCAAAAAATGTTACACGACATGAGGCTATAGCCGCCTCATCCCAAAAAAAAATACACAGGCAATGTTACCTCAATAAAAATTTATAAGCCAAGACTCAGCAATGGATTGTAGCACCAATCAGCATTATTGGTTTTTTAAAAGATACATAATATGATACATCACAGGGTAATTGGGAATGAATTATTGGCAACTTGGCCAATGCCAGCCTTTTACCAGCTGCAATTACTAGCTTAATTTGTACTGGTTTAAACAGGTACTTTTTGTAAAACCAAACAAACAGTAGATTTTAAGCACACTCTATAGGGTATTTGCAATTTTGCATCACTTATGTACTTACTTTCTATTAAGTTGAAAGCCCAATACGACATACTAATATACTATAAGCACCATGACAAATTTAATATAATTTGATTTATTTTAATAAAAAATTTCCTATTTATTTACCTTTTAATGCTTTGTTCACGAATGGCTTCGTTAAATTCGCTAAAACCGACACTGTTAACGTTTAAAGGCATTTTTTTCAAAGCAGATAAGAGATTAAAAATCGTTTGAACTTTGTATATTAAAAGGCAGCATGGCTGCCGTCTGCAACGACGTGCAAAACGAATTTTGCTGAAAATTTTTTGCTGAAAAAATTATGTTTGGCACAACCCTTAGTTTTATTAACAAAGTCCTAATAGGACAAGGACTTCTGATACCTATATACTAAAAATTACATAAAATATCACGTAAAATATGGACTGTTTATTCCCAAGTTTTACAGGGACATCTGTGCATGTTCTGGAATCTTTTAGTGAAAGCGCTATAGCTGTGAACTTTTGTTTAGATTGCGAAAGCGTTTTCAGGGGATATTAGCCCCAGGTTCACTAATGGCGCATTCGACCGCTCCAAAAAGAGTGCTCTAAGTGCAGGTTTTTACTCTGAAACCGTTCGACCGCTCCTTCATGTGTACTTGCTCCAAGTCGGTGCACCCTACCTGGTCGTTCGACCGACCAAGATCTGTGCTCTGAGAGCGCTCTTTCTTACTCCGACTCTGGAGGTAGTGCAGCCGGAGCAACCGCCAAGAGCACCGAAGACGTCATGAGGATACTCGATATAGAAGAGACAACACAGTCTGGCTACCCTGGCTGGGAGCTGCTCTGCTCGGAGCTGCTCTAGAGCAAGGCGATCGAATCTGCTATTAGATGATGGGTTCACTAAAATGGTCGCACTTGTTTATTTTTCTGGTTTCATTCTCATTTATGAAATCATTTGATAGAAGACATTGCTTTACATTAAATATCAACTTCGTTAGATCTCACTAATTTTCTTAAATCCTTCTCTTTTAGAAAAAAATTTTTTTTTCGCGAATTTCAAAAAAAAAAAAATAGTCGCGAATGTTAAAAAAAAATATTTTTGCGAATTTCTAGAAAAAAAAATGTTCTTTTCTTACATTAAAAACAATTGAGCTGAACTGGAATTATTATTAATAAGAAATGTATGTATGCCAAAATCAAATTTTAAATTTATCGACGTTGTTTAATAACACTTTTCATTAATGATTCGTCAAAATCATAATTCTACAAAATAACAGGAAACAGCGTAAGTGTTTATGTCAAAGTAAAATGTGGATACATATTAAATAAAACTAGCTTACGTTTACAATTAAGTGATTCGCATGTTTACTCGAAGTACCGAGGGAAATACTTTCCCAATAATTTCTTAAAATATTCGTACGAATCCAAAATTGCCTATAAACAATTTAGGTTAAACGATTTTCAGAATGGCTTGAATTATTATCGAATCATTGTTTAAGTACTTTGAAATTTCCACGGTTTTTTGTGGAATTTCATGACACCCCAAATATTTTCCTTCGTTGTAGAATCCGATTGATCAATTAAACTTATCGTGTATTTGCATTTAAACGGAAATGGAAGAACTGCATCGCGTATTCCCCGTAGAAAATATAAATATATTGAGATGTATTTTTCCACGTACTTTCCATCCCCATTTAAACATAATTTAAGATACGCCGTGTATCCCTCGTGGCTCGTTTTAAATGGTTTACTAAATAAACACCTTTTAACCCCATTGATTAAATCTCTCTTCTTTTTTGAATAATCGTCGATTCGCCACACAAGGACGCCATCTTGGGAGTCAATTTGCTTCCACATTAAAGTAATCGGCTCCAAGATTATTTTAATCAAAATCTCGTCGTTTTTCACGTACAAGTTTTTGCTACCCAAAAGATTTTTATGAAAAAACCAAGAAGATAATAAAAATGTTTTCATCACGTCTTCGGATGAGTTTTCTTTGAATCGCGGACGTTGGATTAATTCGACATTACAAATTGAATCTTCGGCTGAATTTTGATCGATCAAAAGGAATTTTCGCGAATGCATTAATACTTTGAAGAAAAAATAACATCAGAGAAATTCAGACGAATACCAACGTATTTATAATATTTAGGATTAGCAGTGAAGATCTCTGGCCAAAATTTTAATCCATTTTGAGTAATGAAATACTCTTCTCTCTGATACTTAAATGGTGCTTTTACCAACAAGTCCATAGATATTTTTTTAAATTCCGGAATCTTCCAAAGAAATATATCAGAAGAAGCATCTGTTGAAAAAGGACAATGTATGAGAAATCACGAGTGTATAATGTGTCATATGACGCTCCAAATTTTAGATGTTCGAAATGCTTCTAAAGGTTCAAAAGTTTTGAAAATCTTAGAATGTGTGGTAAATGTTCCAAAAAGCTGATAAACGTTCTGAATTTTTTTAATAGCTCGAAATTTTTTAAAAGGTTAGAAATTTTCTCAAGCGTTCGGGATTTGCTAATACGTTCAAAATTTTCTAAAACGTTCAAAATTTTGTAAAACTTTCGGAATTTTCTAAAAAGTTCAAATTTTTTTATAACTTTTTTAATTTTCTAAAACTTTTGGAATGTTTAAATCGCATTAAATTTTTTAAAACATTGTGACTTTTCTATCACGTTTTGATTTCAGTAAAACGTTTGAAATTTTCTAAAACGTTCGAGATTTTCTAAAACGTTCTGAATTTCGTAATTTTTTTTGAATTTTCTAAAACGTTCCATTTTTTTTAAACGTTCTGAATTTTGAAAACTTTTTAAAATATTCGGAGTTTTGTGAAACGTTAAAATTTTCTAAAACGTTCTAAATTGTCCAAAACATTTGAAATCCTTTAAAAGCACAGTATGCGTAATACATGTATAAGTAGGTTAACTGCGTGTCGGCACCTTTGATGTTGGTTAGTGGGTATCAACTCACCCGTGTTCTAAAACACGCCTTTTTTAATTAGCATAAACATGAAAGCCAGTGAGATAAAGGTGTCACCCTGTTCAGCTTTTACGATTTCATTTCATGGCGAGTGAGCCTAATTACATACTGTGCTAAAACGCTCGTAATTTTGGAAAGCATTCTAAATTTTTTAAAACGCTCAAAATTTGAAATCAAATTTTTTACATTGTTTTCGAATTCTTGAGCAAAGTAAGCTTATTTGGAATTTTATTAAAAATTTACAATGGAATTGAGACTTTTGCACTGACTCCTTATTGCTAGATTTAACCCAAATTAATACATTAATATTTTGATTTCAAGCATAAAAATTCACAAAATGTTGTCTAAAAACGTATTAACCAATTTCATAAAAATTGTCAAAGATTCAATGACGTCACGAACATTAATAAGAGCTTATTTAAGAAGGCAAAAATCGATTATTTTATTCATAATTAGTTATGAATATTTAAGAGCTAAGCGAAACAAATAGACCAAATACAAACTATGAATAATCGATAAAATAGTTGTTGAACAACATTTTTCAAAATACAGATTATTAAAAAGGTTTGAACATATTTGGAATTTCTACAGGGTGGGCAGAGCCCAGGAACTCTAAATGGTGCAGCGGTGAGCTACTAGATTTATCACGGGCAAATATCAGCGAGACGAGAGCGTTACTCAATTGATCGAGTGTCTCCAGTGGGATTCATTGCGATCAAGACGGGAAGCTCAATGCATGGGCCTGTTTGAAAAATTTAATTTGTCTGGTAATGCAAGTATGGTGGAGGGAATCTTTAAACGCAACCACCGAGGTGGTAGAACTTGTCATTCCAATCCACTTATGGAACTCTGAGCTCATTCGGATCCATTTTATTGGTCTTATTTCTTGCATGCCATGAGACGTTGGAACTCTTCCAGAGGATAGCCTTAAGCTTCACGAAATTCAATTTTGCAATGATGTTGGGTTCCACACTATTGCGGTGGCAACTACCGAATAATTTGGGCTGATGGATTACAGCTCCCTACCACATGGTATTTATTTACTGATAGCAGGGTACTGAGTTGAATTGAATTGAATAATTTCATACCAGCCTCGTCCATCCAACCCTTAACATGTACATAAGAACAACACCTTGGGGTATTTCAGAAAGTTTTGCGCTTGAAAATGAACATTAGATTAAGTTTAGTACCGTCAGCACATTTTTTCATGTCCACTTGTTTTTATAGTTACAGTTTAAGCGCCTTTCATGGCAACAGTTCTGTTACACGGCACATCAAATGTCAGAGAAGTTTCGACCATATTCGCTATTTAGCTTAGTTCCACACGGGTTTTCTTTCGATGCTGAATAATAAAGCGATGGAAAGATAATATTTTCTCTTCATACTCTTGTGGCATTTTCTGGGATATTTTGCTTTTGGTTCTTATGCTAATTTTAAGACCCTTCATAAACCTAAAGCACCAACCAACTCCACCTTTAAAGTCTGTTGAGTTCCACTGTAGCGCAAGCTCATGAGCGTGTATTTGAATCATTTTTGCATTTTTGATGGTGTCCTTGAATCCATTTCACTATGTCATCTAGTTTTGGCAATTTTGCATTCAGTCCTCTATTTGCACATTTAGTCTGCCTTATTTTTTCAGTTATTCTTTACTAGCCCGCCAATCATGAATGTTTGGCAAAGGGCTGAAATGCCGCTCAGCTGCTCTGTTTCCATGTTCTTCTGCATATGCTATTACTTTTAATTTAAACCCCGCATCATATGAAAACCGTGCATTTTTTTTCCATTGCAAAACTATACTGTAGCTATACACGCTATAGCTATACCAAGGGAGCTCCACACAAACCAGTGCAGGGGCCGTCCCAGAAGCCACCCAAGACCAGACCAACACGAGCCGTGAGGGTGCGGAATACACAAGACAACTGATCGCCATTAAGGATGACTACCAGGAACCACACTACTTGTGGTGACAGATTCCAGAAACCCGTTCTACCCTTTCAGGTATAACCACTACAGGAAACATGGGCAACAATCTTGCCAGTAACGGCCCATTCACCACACTGGACCTGCACCAAGCTTGCTCGCAGATCGTGACCAGCAACCCCATCGTAACCATCAAGCGAAGAAGAGGAGGAACATCAGGACAGGACCAAAGATGCAACGCTCTACTAGGAACTCTCCAACTAGCAAAAGGACCGCGGCCCCTCCAGTCCAAAGGAATCTGCTGAGAAGAACACGGATTGTCCAGTCGTAAACCAAATTTCACTGACTCACAAACCTGGTAGCGGTTAACCTGTGTCTCAGGGTTGTTGCCCCCCTGGTTTTTCCAGTTTTCGGTTCTTTAGTTTTCCGTTTTTGCATAACTTACTATTTAGTTTTTTGTTTTTTTCATTTTTCAAATATTTCCTGCCTCTAATAGTATTATAAATTTAGTTGTCTCTATGATTGGGAGCGCCTCCATTAGGGGCGCCACTTTACGCTTTAACTGGCTTAAATTTATGCAAAATCATTAAAAAAATTGGATAGCTAGCTAGCCTGTAATTCTGGGCATGAGGATGAGAGTCGTGTGTAATTTAGGTTTGAAATGTTTCTCTTACTTTTAATAGAATAGAATAGAATAGCTACAGTACTAACAAAAATATTGCACTGTTAACAATAACAGTAGGCATTACTCATGTTCGTTGCATCGGGGCACTGCTGCTGCCAGTTGAATCAAATGTTGCCAGATAAAGATAAGTTTCCCCCGGCATCGAATATATGGCCATTTTTAAAAATAGCGGGAATTTTAAATCAAACACTGGACATTTTTGTATTTATTTCGAGTATAAGACAACTGCATTTTGAAGGCAATTTTTTGATAAAAAAAGTGCGTCTAATAGTTTGTAAAATACGGTATATAAAGTATCCAATCATTCGCCTGGAGGAATTAGGGGAAACCATAAAAAAGCTACAATTGAGGATAGAAGACCTAGCATTCGAACCTGGGTTAACCAAAACTCAAATCCTGCGTAAGATGATGTAAGTAAATAGTGGAAACTATTTTATAAAGTAACAGATCACTACTTTAATTTTTCTATTAGAATAATATACATCACCAGCATCAAGTGGTCGGAAATGATAATTAAACAGCAAAGAAACACGACCAAACCACGTCTTGTCAGGTAAAACAACGTTCCGGCAACCATGTGCCTTTCTTCGAGTTTATTCTGCTAACACAAGAAAAAAAAAATAGTTACAATGTAATGAAAAAAGAGGGCAAAAGGTAAATTAGGCTTTAAAACGTAATTAAGTAACAGAATTTAAAGGAGGAGAGAGAAAAAAATTAAATCAATTAAAACAATGAGGATGATGCTGCACAGTGTGCAGCAAGAGAAAAGGGCCAATTTTTAACGTTAAAAGAGAAATTAATTTTTCTTCATTACTAGGCATTAGAATTAAATAACAAAAATAAGAGAAACATTACAATAATGGTAAAAGTAAGAGAAACATATTACAAACCTAAATTACACACGACTCACATCCTCATACCCAGGATTACAGGCTAGCTAGCTATCCAAACTAGACAAAAGCTTCGGATTCGAATGAATCACCACAACTCATTACACAAGAATCTCAACAGTACCGCGAGCGCGATGGTTAAGCACTCGTTACTACACAAGGACCATAGAGTCTGCCTCTCTGCACCTAAGATTATAGCCACTGATGTAGGGTTGAAAGGACTCCTTCTAAAGGAAAACTTAATGATCCTGTGTAATGAGAACGCAATAAATCAAGTGAAGGAATTTGGGAAAATTTCTTTACCTTTTGTACCTCAGTTGATGAAAGAAGGCATAAAAAACCTATACCACAAGGTACGCGATATGATATCCTAGTCACCAAGGCTGCAGAAGAACGAAGCCTCCGGGTGCAGCAAACCAACGGAGCTCCACACAAACCAGCGCAGGGGCCGTCCCAGAAGCCACCCAAGACCAGACCAACACGAGCCGAGAGGGTGCGGAATCCACAAGACAACTGATCGCCATTAAGGATGACTACCAGGAACCACACTACTTGTGGTGACAGATTCCAGAAACCCGATCTACCCTTTCAGGTATAACCACTATAGGAAACATGGGCAACAATCTCGCCAGTGACGGCCCATCCACCACACTGGACCTGCACCAAGCTTGCTCGCAGATCGTGACCAGCAACCCCATCGTAACCATCGGGCAAAGAAGAGGAGGAACATCAGGACCAAAGATGCAACGCTCTACTAGGAACTCTCCAACTAGCAACAGGACCGCAGCCCCTCCAGTCCAAAGGAATCTGCTGAGAAGAACATGGATTGTCCAGTCGTAAACCAAATTTCACTGACTCACAAACCTGGTAGCGGTTAACCTGTGTCTCAGGGTTGTTGCCCCCCTGGTTTTTCCAGTTTTCGGTTCTTTAGTTTTCCGTTTTTGCATAACTTACTATTTAGTTTTTTGTTTTTTTCATTTTTCAAATATTTCCTGCCTCTAATAGTATTATAAATTTAGTTGTCTCTATGATTGGGAGCGCCTCCATTAGGGGCGCCACTTTACGCTTTAACTGGCTTAAATTTATGCAAAATCATTAAAAAAATTGGATAGCTAGCTAGCCTGTAATTCTGGGTATGAGGATGTGAGTCGTGTGTAATTTAGGTTTGAAATGTTTCTCTTACTTTTACCATTATTGTAATCTTTCTCTTACTTTTGTTATTTTATTCTTATGCCTAGTAAGGAAGCAAACTTAATTTCTTAATTGGCCCCCATTGTGCAGCAACTTCCTCGTTGTTTTAATTGATTTAATTCTTTTCTCTCTAATTCATTTAATTATGTTACTTAGTTATGTTTTAAAGCCCAATTTACCTTCTGCCCTTCTTTTTTCATTACATTCTAACTATTTTTTCGTTTTTCCGTGTGTTAACAGAATAAACTTGAAGAAAGGCACATGGTTGCCGCGACGTTGTTTTACCTGACAAGACGTGGTTTAGTCGTGTTCCTTTGCTGTTTAATTATAATTTCTGACCACTTGATGCTGGTGATGTATATTAAAGTTACCGAATTTAAATCTATTTGGGGCAAGGATGCTGGCAGAATTATGAGGCATAAAATGAATTAATCTACAAAGATGGCTACAGGCAGGACACAGATTGCGTTTTTAACGAGATGCAGAGAACATGGCATCATCCCATGGGGATTAACCGTAGCAAGATTCCACCGGTTACCTAAGATTGCCGCCCTTTACGATTCCTTAGACAGAGGGATTCCAAGTGGAACTATCTCCAACCTACATGAAAAAGTGGCCGCCATTTGCCAGGAGATCGAGGAGCAGTGGAATAAATTAGGGAACTCAGGGAGAGTTTGCACCCTCTTGAAAGACAAAATCGAACTGAGAATCGCCTTTGACACGAATAAAAACAGAATTCGACTGCACGACAAGTCCCTCGGACCAAAATTTGCCTTCCCGGACCATCCCGAACCCCTTGAGGGTTCTGCGGCGGTCGAGAATTCGGCCTTTAGACTGGGTGCAGAGAATACGCATAAATTCAGAGATGCTACCGTTGCGGTCTTACCTAATGACACTAACAAACCCAAGGATGAACGGGTAGTAAAAGTTATGACTGGTTTAGAGGTCAGCCAGTTTCAGAAGTTTGTCGAGGAATCAAAGGACCAAGTTTCGTATCTTAAAGCTGACAAAGCTAACATAATAGTGGCTATGGATCGTAGCCAATACATCGACAAGATGGAGTCAATGCTTGCGGATGAGAACACTTACCTGAAGGTAGCCAGCAACCGCAACCCCTTGGCAGCGGGAGAAGCCGCACTCCTAAAGTTAACTAAGGAATGGAAGGTAAAAGGTTGGCTGAATGACGCCACCCACAGGAGACTAAGCATAAAAACTGGAGTCCTTCCGAAACTTTATGGGATGCCGAAAACCCATAAACCCGCACATTGTGCAGCATCATCCTCATTGTTTTAATTGTTTTAATTCTTTTCTCTCCCCTCCATTCAATTCTGTTACTTAGTTACGTTTTAGAGCCTAATTTACCTTTTGTCCTTTTTTCATTACATTATAACTTTTTTTCGTTTTTTCGTGTGTTAACAGAATAAACTTGAAGAAAGGCACATGGTTGCCGAAACGTTGTTTTACCTGACAAGACGTGGTTTGGTCGTGTTTCTTTGCTGTTTAATTAGCTATCAGAATAAAAAGCTGGGAAGTCACTGATTATATTCACATTAATTGATCAACATGTATCAGCTGGAATATGTAGCTGATAGGATTGAATGACCTGCGTCATCTCCATGTTCGAATAATAGTCTAATAAAACTACATCGTCTGGTATTTTTATTGATGAAGAGTAGGCTTTGATGCAAGACAGGTGAGGAAGCCGGAAGATGCTACTGAGATACTCATATGCAGGTGGTGAATGCCCATATAATGCCAGAGCAAAATCTTTAATAGATTGACTGTAACGCTCAGCACCTTTGGCTACCATACCATTCCGCATCTGATTGTCAAATATCTCTTGGGCCATACTCCCAAAGTTATGTTGCACCATTGCCACCACAGCCTCTGCAACATTCTTCGCTTTACGCAAAGCATACATCTGTTCAGTTACATTTTTTACCTTTAAGTTCATTCTCCGAATATCTTGCTGTAGAGCTCGAACACGTCGCCTTAATTTAAATTCCTTTAAAGAACAGTCAAGTTCTTCCCCATCAGCAACTACTTTGGTTGTATAGCGAATCACAGGAGAAGGCTTGGAAACCATATAATCTTTCAGAACTGTTTCCACTGATGAATTATGCAAGGGCACAAAATCCTCAGGACATTTCTCAAGGGCTTCTACTACTTGTTCAAGAAGCTTATTAGATGTAGAACTTGAAGTCTGGGCTAACTGTTCAGTCTTTTTTTGGGATGCCATGTCCTTGCTCTTGACCAAATCACATCCATTTCTTGGAAAACCTAGAGAAACAAACAATACCAGTTCATATGTGTAATATTCATGATGCAACTGTAATGCACATGCAATGTGTTTTGCAGAGCTATAAAGAATTATATAAAGGGAAAAAATTCTTCACGTAAGTTTTACGAAGCTAACATTAATAGAAATTCCAAAAAACACAATACTTATAATTTCGAATAAGAAATTTCTAAAGGTCGATTTTTTAAATGTTATAAACACATTTAACTTGCTAGAGACTTAAAGAGAAAAAACAAATCTGCCGAGTCGTAATTATTCCTGCATATTAGGCATAGTGCTTTGGGCTCATTTACAATAGTAGATCACATTAAAGCAAGAAAATAGCTTGCTCATTTCACAGATGACCTAAGTAAATATTTAATAACCATAACCAGCAATTTATATATAGTTATAAAATGTTAATTTTTCCCAATAATGGCTATTAATAATGCACTAATGTTGAATAAAAACAAAAGTGCTCTACACGTAGTTATAAATTCAGTGAAAATAAATCAATGAATTTCAAAATAATCAAATTTGACAATTTTTCTGGCTAAGTAATTCGGAATACGATTTTCATATTTCACAACATTACAACTTTCAGCTTTTAGATAGTTTAAAACCATTAAATATTTTTTTTGTATATTATTCGTATATGATACAACCATTTGTGATATTTAAACCAGTAATTCCATTGAAAACTCCACAACTTTTATGCAATTAAAAAAGAGAATTGATACTGACCATGTGCTATAAAATGTGATGCTTCCGAAGAAATGTTTGCATCTTGAGTCTCTGTCGAAATTGTCAGGGGCTCAGAAGCTACCAAAGTTAAACCTAAGCTGGTATCTTCAGGTCCACGCACATAGGAACTGACAAAATCCCCGACTTTATCAGATGGCAGAAGTTTTTTTTTGTTAGGTTTCCTTCGTTTTAACAGTTTTTCTTGCAGATGTGTGCCATCGTTAATTGAATAACCATGTTCGTGTAGTACCAAATGTGTAACCTGTTGATAACGATAAAATGCTGCCATGTTTAAATTACCCAATCATGTCATGATATCAATAATTACTGACATATGTTGAACAGAGAAAACGGAATTCAAATGTAACTAATTAACTAGCCTTTTATCTACTAACACATTTTTGCCTTGCACAAATACATGTAATTTAATTCTTGCTGCTAAGTATTCAACTTCGGTTTTTAATGATGGAAAGTGCCTGTAAATCAACAATAACCGATAGTAAACCTATCTACTTTGTCACACCAAGATTTTTTGAAACCACAAGCTAATTCAATCAAGATTTTTGGTACTTATAACCGATTGATGAATAAATGATCGATGAATCACTTGTAAATTTTTGGTACTCACAATCAATCGATGAAACAATTCAAGCTACAAGACATTTGCAAATTGTGAGACGGCCCCGTCAGCGTTCAGGGTCGCCTCACATGGCCTCCAAGTCAAGTTTAAAAGGCGCCAAAGTGCACGGCGCATCTTTTCAGCCAACTCTGACCTTTTGGAATGCCGAATGGCATTCCCAGCGTTTGACAAAACGACCTCGAAGATTAATAACGAGGTTTCCTAATTACGAAAATTGGAGAGACAAAGGAGAACAACGCGAGCAACAGAGGCGGACGGACGTTCAAAAAATTCGTCCCACGAAAGAAAAAGAAACAAAGAAATTGAAATTAATTGGAATACAGTGCACAGTCCCAGGACCAGGTTTGGAAGGCGATCCAGCCCGGATGATACCAGGCTTCCAGAGGGATTCCATCCTGAATTCACGGAACAGTTCCAGTGCCAGAGTGAGCCTTCGGACATTCGCGTGTGATCAAGCGGTTCGCGTACGGAAGCTTCCCGCGCCCCTTGACAGAGAAGGACAAGCTGTTTCCGAAAGTTTGCTGCCCGGAAATACTGCCAGTCTTCAGCTGACTTCTGCATCTCGTTCTCCGGTCTCAGGTGAGGAGGACCTCACCATCACGCAAGGAACTTTGGGATCCGACACGGAGAGTGCAAGTGCCACCAATTCGTCGCCCGGACCAGAGAGCCACGGCCCTGAGAGTGCTGCTGCCCATCCTTGTTTTAAGACATTTTTCGCGTGCGCTCCGCGCAACTTGCTTATTTGATTCGTCCGTGCAAGAACGCACGTGTGTACATGGGAGAATAAAATGTGTTCTACCTTCACACCGTCTTACATTAAGCAGTTGCAACCTATAAACGATGCCATTCATATTTAGGTATAACGAGATGACAAGGCCTGAGGCCTTGCCACGTGTGTAATTTTCCACATGACCGTCAAATTTCCTGGCTAATCTAAGCATGTACATGCACTTCCGCTCACAGAAAATTAAAATAGATCGCCTCAATGAAAGTCAACCATCCCAGCATCAGGTGAAAACGGCGGGACTGGTCAACGTAGTGTATTATTATTGAACTGCAGTGTGATCCGATTTCTGTGACTGAAAGGCACATCACTGGCTGTAATTCACCGCAAATGGTTAAGTTGAATGGTGTCATTGGCATTGCAAGGGCCAACCAAACATCCTGCATTCATGCAATTGACAAATATTAGGAAAACTTGTGTTTTTGTGAAAAAATAGTCTGTCCTATTTATTACCCTTCTGTAGACTATATTTGCATGAATTTTTTGAATATATTCAGAAAGTGAAAGTTTGTGTTACCATATTGAACGGCACTCATATTACAAAGACGGCTAAACTGCAAACATACGTACTGTATAAACTAAATCTACAAAAAACTAACTATTGCTGATAGTCGAGTGGTCACGTGCTAGCATTAAGACTCAGTGGGAATTTTGAGGATGTGCAAAATTTTTCAAATGCATGGAATCTATCGAAAGAGTTTAAACCGAGGTCAGTGAAGATCCCATTTGATCATTTCACATTAAACAAAATATGGTGGCGGAAATCCCCCTCTAAGGACAATTTCAAAACGATCAGTCAGGTAATGCTGGTACATCCTCTGACTTTGGAGATTAGTTATGATCGTATAGTTATCTATAGTTATGATCGTTTCCAGAAATAGCCCAACATTAAAAATCCACAACCAACTAAACAATCAATTGTGAAAGTTAATTTATGACGCTGTAAATAAATGACAAATCAATTGTTATTATGAAAATAAAGTGTACCTCTTCTAGCGCTCGCTTTCTTGTCGATCCCATATCTGTGTCTTTGCAGGGTTGATGTGCCAGGGATAGAGGCAATTTACATATTCCTTCATCACCATCATGGAGTGTTTTAATTTCTTTCACTTCAACATTGGTTCTCTGTTCCTTGAACATTTCTGTCACATTTAAATTACCTCCTGCATGTTTGACGCCCGTGCCTACACTATCTTGGTGGCATCCTCCAGTTGCACATCTGACTTCCTTTCCAGAGCCGATTTCACGCAAGCAACTTGGAACTGAAGCATTAACCAGACTAATGCCTCCAAGGATACCATCTTCGGAAATTTTTGTGTCCGTCCGACTTTTATTGAGTAAGCAATCCAGTCTTGATTTTGTGGCAACCTCCTGTTTCTGGAATGGTAGATCCAAAAGTTTTTTGGCTTCGGCGGAATCCTCATTCCCATTCATAGGGAGCAAAGAGGAAAAAGTCTGAATATGCGCAAGAGAATTATCTAACCGACCAGATTGAGTGTTGTTCGTGATTCTCCTCAACTAAAAAAATAAAAAATGAGCATTAAATTTACTTTAACTCGGTATTTCAAATTCAGAATTAAAACAGATAAGAGTATTAATCTTGAAGAAGAAAAACCCGGCCTATGGAACCATCAAAAACAGAAAAGCGTGACGCAGGCTACAATTGAAATCATCAGTTAAACTTGCATTAATGAGTTCCTGCTTCATCTAGCTGTTATTTATTGATAGGCCTACAGAGCTTGACAATGTGGGGATCAATTTCATGAATATTACAAATTTGTTTTTAATAATTGCAAGGTTGCAGAACGGTTCTGCATTGATAGCCATGAAAAAAATAAAGACTATATCTATATCTACATATATAAAAAAGAAAACGAGTCCATCTTGATTTTCGTCTGGGGTTGTGGCATGTAACCGCCCGTTCGATAACGCCGTTTTCGTTAAGCGCGCAGGGGCGACCTGCATGTTGCCGTCGTCCCTTGAAATCCTCCCCTCACAACCGTGCGTCGAACGGGTTTTTTTCCAAGGCCATAAATCTTTATACAAATCACCCAACTCCCCCCTCTCCCTCCCCCCCCCCAACGCCATAAAACTTTCAAGAATTAGGAAGGTGCGCATGCGTGGCCAAGGGAGATGACGCCGATTTCAAAATGCAAAGCGCAATTTCGTTCAAAACGATAGGGCTCCGTTAATTGTCGTCGTATAGCCATCGCTATTTGTAAAAACACCCCGGGCGAAGCCGGGTACAACCGCTAGTCTATATACATGTATATAAAAGTCAAAACGCGTCCATCTTGGTTTTCTGTGGCTATGTTTGTTCCTCGTATCGGCCGTTCTGATTCCGCGCTAAGGGGGAAGGGGGG
>JAQGBX010004280.1:0-15630 GCA_034698745.1 Megaphyllum sjaelandicum | reverse complement strand
CATCTACTGGACCAGATGGCTTTTTGACATCAGCAAGATAGTGATTTATGAAGCTTTTCTACGTTTTTAAGCAGCCATGTTGAAGTTTCATAAAAAAAAGACGAGATTTGTAATTTTGACATTTGTTCAGTAATATTTTAGATAGCGATATCAACCCTTTATGTTAAGAAATACCTCATTGCATTAATTGAGTTTATTCAAAAGAAATTGGAAATTAACCTTATTGATCTGTGAACGCTACTTGAATGCAATGGAAAAGAGTATCAACATGGCGCCAATTCGGAGCAGACGACGAGAGGACTGAAAACCACACACTGTGCTGCAAAGCAGCTGTCATCATGATTCACAGGCTTATGACCATGTTTTCAAATTCAGCCAAAACCGCGTAGTTTGATATAAATAAGTATGAAACTGTCATTTGTTTTTACTTGAATTTACCTCAATTCTTCCTATGGCATCTTAAAAAGTATAATATTATTTTGGGCGAGTATAATGTTGAGCCGCATTACTTGCACTCCGTTTTTCATAGTCAGCTTTATGATTATTGGCGTATACGTTGTGAAAATTTCTGATTTATTAAATGTTAATTATGACGCTATCGAAAATATTTCGGGTAAATCCTTAATGGACCAACAGCTGACAGGCGAATCGGAAGTTATGGGCGAGAAATCACAACATTTGATATGGTTTTTACAGGTAAGTAAAGCAAATTTAAATGTTTTAATATGCTACTATTGACATGTTTGCTTATACGTGGAACGATTTTTTTATATTATCTTTGATGATCCAGAGAATTAATTAAGCGCGATCATCAAAGCAAAATCACTCGATATCACCTAGCACGCATAGTAGGTATATGCATGGTTACAGCTAACGAAGTGTTTATTCTGTATTCGCGTGGGTTCCATTCCCTGGTCGGCTAACTATCTTAATTGATTGCAGTTTTCGTGTTTCCCATAATATAATCCTTCTAGGTGAATGCTGGGATCATGATCGTGTCCTATATATGAATGACTCAAGCACATCCCCGCGTATTAAAAACTATACCAACTAGAACACTTTAGACTGCAACACTCCAAACTGCTTAGGCTCGATGCTCACGCTATGGTTTTGCTTGTTCCGATGTGACTTAGATGAAGTATTGTTCCAATGTGCCGCATCAGATTCACATCGGATATTGTCCGAATGCGCAGTATACGTAAGCCGAATGTTGCAGTCCAAAATATTGCGTGATCGTATATACGATCACGTGCGTGGCCTCTATCTGGAGCTTGGAAATGAATAGAGGTGTGGCATATTTAGTTTTAGTCATGAAACATGCTTAATCTGCCGGAGCTAGGCGCTGGCATACATAATTGGTGCTTCAGTGGCGCACCCCTTTTTTAGCTCCTACACGGGTTCCGTGGGGAATCTGAAAATGGAGCTCTCAGTGGTATGACAGTTGGTCATAGATACTTGGTCATAGTCAACCACAGCGTGTGCATCGAGCCTTATTCCATAAGATCAAGGGCTTTGTCGTTTGCGGTTCCTTAGGGTCAGATACAGCTGTAAAGAATTTAGATTTAGAGATCTATCAAAGTTTGATATCATGAAGACGAAGTGCGCCTAATAAAGCTAATGAGATAACCTTGCATTTTTCTTTGAACTAGATTTCTGATTTGCACCTCAGTCATTTTTCAGACAAAGGGCGAGCTGATGATTTAAAGGATTTTTGCAAAACTACTGTCCGTGCCATTAAACCCAGCCTTGTCATTGCTTCAGGTATGATATAAAAGTATTTTCAAATGACATGGTGTTCTCCATTTGATCTGTTATTATGGACAAAATGTAATTCACAGAAAACCTATGCCTCGATAAACATTATCCTGATATATATATATATATATATGCCTACTATTAACTATTTAGTTGTATTATTTTTGCGATGAAACGTAAATTGCACTTTATTGTGGGGAGAAACAGGCTCGAACCCAACTCTGCTATCCAGTTTTGATTTTCTGTACTTTCAAAATTTATTAAATTACTTGGCCAATATTGGTATAGATTATCTTCTAAAATCTCGCTCCGAGTAATTCTTTGTCTTCTCTCACTTTACACCTACCCTCTTATATTTTATTGGTATTCCCTAATTGCCTTAAAATAGAGCTTTACTTTTTCATCCGCCATTAAAATAAACCCAAAACTTATTTTTGCTAAACTTTTTATTAATTTTCATTTTCAAGGCGACCTTACAGATGGGAAAACTGTTGACACATTTGGATCTCGTCAATTTATTCAAGAATGGAAAATGTATAAGGAAGCCATAGTGGAATCAGGACTCTTAAGGTTTACAAAGTGGTTGGATCTACGAGGTAATCATGGTAAGTTAACATGCCTTTTTTTTTACAAAACCTGTGATATTATCTGTTCCTATATCTGCTCCTATGTTGATGTCGCATGCAGTGAAACATTGATTACTAACTACAACAAAGTCTTTGGCTGGGCCCAAATACCAACTTATAAGTTTCAAAAGTAAATACTGGTGAATGACTTGAACATGTAAGCATTGTGAAACATTTAACTTTGTAAAATGGCAAGTTTCTGAAATAAAATTGGTACAAATCTATATCTATAATTTTATCAGTTGGACCTGGTGAGCAATTGCCATAATCTCACTAGCAACTTCATGGCTGAAAACTGTTCGCAGATTTCAATTTTTAATTTTCCATTTTAATTTTAGTTTTTAACTGCAGAAAGTTTTTATTCTAAAAAATCATTAAAAAGTGGAGCCATTCAAAAGTGTTCGTCTTGACTAATTCTTTATCTTTATAGAATTATTGAATTTTAAAAATGTAATTCAAATATTTTTAAAGGTGACAAAACGTAAGACAATTGTTATCTGAAAAGTGTTTTGGTTGCATTTTGGTGATTAAAAAAGCATTCCCAAACAACTTGGATTCCTCTTAAATACCACATTAATTGGTAACTTTGAATGTAGTGAACATGATAGCGGAGTCTTGTCTAATGTTAGTTTTATTTCTTTTTTTTAAACTAAAATATTTCATTATGTTTTAAAGAATTGACAGTAGATATGTATTTCTGTTATTAGATAACTTCGACGTACTATCAGTAAACAGTACAGAAAATTATTTTAGGTAAGTAGTTGAATCAGACAAATGATAACAAATGAAAAAATCTTACTTATTGTGTGTTGTTCCAGGACGTTTTCAGTGCAGGGTTTAAAACATCCCCGATCTTATCTCTACGAGCACAGGATTGAGGATGATACGTATGCATTCATCGCAGTTGATGCGTGCTTAGAACCAGGTCCTCGAAGACCTTTTAACTTTATTGGTCTTTTAAATGAGGTGTGCAAGTATTGAAAATTTAGCTGCGGTGTCCCTATTATATTTGCTCAGAAAAATGTCTTATATTTTGAACTGAGAAGATAACTGCTTGATTGCAGAAAGATATGGAAGATCTGTATAATTTGGAAATACAATCCCAGAAGAGCAATTATACTGTTTGGTTTGGCCATTACCCAACTTCTTCGATTCTGTCTCCAACACCTGGAATTCGGTATCTTATGAGGTATGCTTTCTAGGTGATTAGACCAATGCAGTTATCACATGTTGGATGTTGACAAAAGAACAAAATCTCCATGATTACACAATCTTTTTTTTTATTTTTTTTTATACTTCTTGTTTTGTGTGATTCAATTTCAATGCCATGATTGTCTTTCTTGACTGTATTTTCATAGTTTTATCTAGTCTATATCAATTGCAAATTTCACACTGATTTTTCTCTAACCCAAATAAAACGAAAACGACCAAGAATTTTTGTATTCAAAACGACGTTTTGCCACCCATGTGGCATTCTTCAAGTAAGTTTAATCTTGGATCGCAAGTTCCACTACATTTTTAGAATCCAAAAGAGCCAAAATGTGAATTCCAAGTAAATGGTACAAATCTTAACATTTACAATGCCTTACGTATGTAAATGCCTGAATTCTGCTGAGTAATTACCGTTACCGACAACTATTTTAATGTGAATCTCTCACATTTTTAAGAAATGTCTGCAATTTCCAATTTGTAAAGTTATCCATGGTGCTTCAAAAGTTAAATTATTGATTTTATTGATCGATACTCCTCAGTATTGTTTAATGATCTACTTTACAATCATATGCATGGGCAATATAAAGAGAAATGTAAAACATCTATTTGTACATCTTTTAAGCAGTATGGTAAAAGTTTGTCTAAAGTGTAAGGTCATGAAAGCCAAAAGTTCAGGAGTATTATTTTTATTAGTTTTATGTTCTGATATATTCTAATTGTCAGTATATAATCGACAAATTTCACCATTTCTTTATTTTGT
The DNA here is from genome assembly GCA_034698745.1 of Megaphyllum sjaelandicum. Taxonomy (NCBI): domain Eukaryota; kingdom Metazoa; phylum Arthropoda; class Diplopoda; order Julida; family Julidae; genus Megaphyllum; species Megaphyllum sjaelandicum. Next base: position 11,277 of record JAQGBX010004280.1, on the reverse strand, counting down.
TTTTAATTGTGCCTATATTAATCGGTTATTGTATATATATATGTATTATCATCATCAACAAGCATGGGTAAAAAGACCGTAGCTGTCTGTTACAGACCTGAGCAATGAAACTGGCAGCAATTATTATAAAACAAAAAATCAAATTGTGAATTCTTTTCAGTATAGTCAGTCTAAATATATATATAATAACTGTATATATATATGCATTTATATTTCCAGAAATGGTCTTGCTTATTTATGTGGCCACTTTCACACACTGGGAGGCTGGGCTCCACATATGTACACACGTCAGAAGACAGGGATTTTAGAGTTGGAACTTGGAGATTGGAAGGACAGTCGTTTGTGTGTACTTTTTTAATCTTCTGAACAAAACTTTTGGGTGGTTATGACTAGATTTAGTGAAGATATTTATTTGAACACATTTAAGATAACCAAGTTAGGTATAAAAACAATAGCATGCTGGTTGTATCCAGGAAAAAATGATTATTTTATATTTTTTTTGAAATATTTGATAGCTTAATCCTTTTAATTTTAAAGGTTTCGAATTGCTGCCATCGACCATGGTCTACTTTCTTTCGTCGACGTCAGACATTCTGAGTGGCCAGTTATATTGATTACAAGCCCACAAAATGTCCTGTTTATGGGCCCTGGATTAGAAACCATTGACAAATTGTTGCATTCATCTCATATTAGGTAAATAGATATTCTGCATTTGGTGCACTTTTCATGTGTTATCTAAGTTGTCTTTTTTCTTTTTGTCTGAAATGATGTATGTTCTGTTTAATAGACACCAAACATTTTGCATGTATTGGTGTGCAAAATCTAGTTGGGTAGATATAATTTGCTAGTGGTACATAACCTGCGAATCAAAATATTAGGTCAGTTCTTTGTCATCTGAATGTTTTTTTAAAAAAGCATTGATTTTCAAAAAAATTGAATTAGAATTTTATGTCTCATTGATAATTTTTGGGCTCCTTCATAATGCCTCATAAAAATTTTTAAATATAGTATTGTCCATGGCTTATTTTCTAATCAATGAGATTTAATTTAAATTTCACACCTGACAATCTTCAAAACATTTAACCTTATCTAAATTTGTTTATCAATCGTTGTTTAATGTTGTTCATTTGGAATAAAATATGGACTTGACAATTAACGGTATGCGTTTCGTTTTCTTTTTAGAATTTTGGTGTTTTCACTATCTCCTATAATAAAAGTGACAGTAAACATTGATGAAGGCCAAGTAAAAGATGCTAAACATGTTGAAGGTCCATTGTATGTACTGTCATGGCAACCTAAATTGTATTCCAAGGGTGCTCATCACATTACAGTCTTTGCCCAGGTACAGGTTAAACCAAATTTGAAATGAATTTGACATTGAAGACTAGATTTTTAATTGAGGTATTTATTATTAGGATAAAGATGGCAGGGAAAAGGTTACAGTTCAGTCCTTTTCATTTGATGGTACAAGGATGAGTTTTGATTTGTTGCCACGCATGTTATTAATGAGTCATTTATCAGTTGTTGTAAGCATTTCTTTGTACTTTTGCTTTCTCTGACAATCTGTGTAACTTTCTAATCAAATTTTAACAATATTTCAGGCACAAGTTGGTCTGTGTCTTTCTGTATGTTTGGCTGTGCTACCTCTTTGTTGGATACGAATGGTTCATCATTATGTCAGAGGTCAGCATTATAAAGTTAAAAGCTTAACTTTTAGATTATTGAAAATCAAAAGATTACTCCATATTCATTTTGAATGATGTTGACTTTGGCATCTGCTCACAACTTATGTAATATTTTTTTAGTTGGAAAATTGGCTCGTCCACGCTATCGTTGGAGATTGATTCGCTCCTTAATGCGAAAACTTTGGTTAATTGCTACCATCGATAGATTTTTCTACCCTATAATCCTTATGACTGTCTATGTACCTCTGGGTAAGATAAGTTAATATATTAATACAGTGTACAATTATTTTAGCAACTTGTTTTGGGCATTGCTTTAGCCTTGAATGCCTCACATTTCAAATCATTGTCACAGAATTACGATATTTTGTCTGAAATAAGTGAAATTTTGGTTGAATTGGATTATCTGACATTTTAGTAGAATACCAAATTTGTTAGACCAAATATGCGTTTTACCCCAAAAAATTAAATTGGGGCCGAAATTCCCCCGTGACCAATATGCCATTATACTAGGCATCAGAAAGCATCTGTCTCCAGTTTTTGACTTCTAGATAAACTGATTTGCAGGGCAGTTTATTGTAGATATTTCTATGCTGATCTGATCCAGAGAAATGCAAGTTTCTGAATCCCTGCTTTTTCTCCCACAACCCTCTGCTCTTCATGCAACTGTGAAATTATTCTAAAAATTAGTGAAATAATGAAGGGTTTAAAGATCTGAGTGTACTTGTACATGAAATCCAAAGTGCTACAATATATTATTTGTATAAATATTGACTAACCATTGCTCTATGATTTAAAAAAATTCCCCAAAATTACCCCCAACAGCTAATTGTCCAAATGATCGAGAGCATGTTGTGTTGACAGAAACGAAAGTCCATTGCACCAATCATTACAATGACTAGCCGAAACTATTGGAAGCTATTACGTGTTGTTGTAACGGAATTTAGATCATTTCTCTAAAACTGGAAATTGACACTTTTTGACTTGTCACTATTGAAGAGGGTGTGTGTTACTACTTGTAATATGCTTGTATTATGTCCATGTTGTTTGTAGCGTCTAACTTGCATTAATTGTAGAATGGTCATTGACAATCCTCAAAATCACTTTTGTAGTTTTTTTTAGTCTTCAATGTTTCTTAAATAAGAATAATTTAAATAATCTTATCTTAAAAACTATTTTCAGGACCATGGTTTATTGGGCATATCATCAATGACGGTTTGGGAATTTGTTTTGCCTGGGGAATGTTCATTGATGGCGCTTTCCTACCTGGTGGTTACACTTTTGTATTTGCCGTTTTTCATGTAAGTAAACACATTATTCTTTAAAAGATAATTTTTGTTGCCTTGTGTGCCCATTTAATTCTTCGACTAATTATTATTCTGTTGGCTTTTTAGTTGTGGACTTTCAATATTCCACTGACTTACCTCCTGGCCCAATCACTAGATTTTCGTTATCACAATCTCTATATAGCACAGCCAACTGTCGCACCAGCATTCTTGAAATTTCTCCTCCGTCATATTCCCATTCTAGTCTTTTTTTTCTTCAATGCCTTTGTGTCCTATCTTACTCTTCCAACTTATGGTAAAATGGCATTTTTGTTGAATCCGATTCAGACGTGGTCAATTATTGTTGCCTTTATTTTATGGCATTTTGCCCTCTACATCCCCGAATGGCATCTTCGTCATATTCTTTCCATTTTCCCTCTTTTGAGATCATCAAATTCTCCAGATGATGCCTCTACATTATGCCTTCAACATCGGGCTAAAAAGGATAATACTTAATTCCCAGTACACATATTAGTAGAGAAAATGCAGTGGCCAGAGGAATTTCAATCTCCTATAGTTCAGCCTGTGTTAGTTCTTATTACTCCATTTTTCATAAATTGCATATGTTGCAATATTTATAGCCAATAATTTCTATAGAATAGTTAGGTCCTTCCATGAATTACATCAACTAAGAGCCCTTGCCCACATTCACATTATAAAATATCGAAAATGTTTTAGAATTTCAGGAAAACACCAAAATAGCATTTTTTTTAAAAAAATGTTTTTTTTGTCTTAAACTTGGCAGATCATTTTTCTACCAAGAGTTTGAGCAAAAGATATATCTTGATACCCTGAAAAACATGTGGCATCAGTTATTATCGAATATTGATGTGATCTGTATATTGGAGATTTTTCTACATTACAGAAGTATTATTTGCCCAAGTCTATGAAATAATAAGTTAGGCATCCGAAATGCTCTTGACATGACGTGACAAGTCGAAAATTATGACCTTAATGTACACAAACTTTGTTTCATGCGCATTCTAACTGACAAATATTGTATACAATTACCATCAGATTATGAATTTCCTGTTTACATTTGGGTGATGTCATTGGACCCATCGTATTATAATATTGTTCAATTTTTTTAAAAACGTTCAGTATGACCTATTCAACAGCTAAATGTGTTTTTACATGTAGTTGTTAATTTAATTTAAAAATATTTTCTAATTACAGGGAGTTTAAAATGCAAAGAATGTCATTATGCTTGATCTCAAATAATTGCTGTAAACTGTAGTAGTTAATCAACCATAATGATAAAACTAATGCAAGCATATCCTTGTTTTTATGCTCTTCTAAATTTAAGCTTTTATCTTAAAATATATATAAATTCTGTGTTAGCATTGAAAAAAATCTGCATTGGATAGCGCAGTTGAATTTCTAAAACTTGAAATGTTAATCGCAGCACTACAGCTCTCATTTTTCTATAAATCTTTAAAAAGTTGAAAATTGCTGAATATTCAGTATATCTGAAGATGGTAGTTTAGGCTTTAATGTTTATTGCAAAATACGCTAGTTCCATAAATTGTTTCCAGTTGATTGGAGTGTAAATATTGATAACATCTATGTCGACGACTGATGTATTTTCATTATCTTGGATTCTTCCGATGAATTGTGTATATTACTGCATTTAATTTCGATGCTTTTTTCTAGTCAGTAATTCAACTGAGTAAATTATTAGTATTAAAGATTAAAAAGGTATCTGCTTTTTATTCTTATTTTGACAATTTTGATGTAATTCTTGATGATTAGGTACTGATCTGTTTATCCCATGTAGCAAACTGAACAGGTATAAACAAAGACTTTCCTCCGCCATTAAAACAAGTATTTTTCTTGTATTGAATTTGAAACTGGATTGCCTCGCATTTCAAATCATTGTCACAGGATAACGATATTTTGTCTAACATCTGAAATAAGTGAAATTCTAGTTGAATTGGATTATTTGACATTCTAGTAGAATACTAAATTTGTTAGACCAAATATGCGTTTTTCCCCAAAAAATAAAATTGGGGCCAAAATTCCCCCGTGACCATTTGACATCAGCATCAGGTATCAGAAAGCATATTATGCATTACCTATGGGCCAAAACATTAATACCACTACCTAGTACGCTGTTGGTTCCCTTCTTGTTGAAAAAGTGTTACACTTTGAAGATACATAAATTCAACAAGATGTTGGCAAGTGCCATTTTGAGATTTGGTATCATGACTGCAATAGAAGATCGCTGTTTCCATGAATTCCATGAATTTCCATGAATTTCCATGGAGTTTCCATGAGTTTCCATGAATTGGGACGATTCAACACTGAAAAATTTCTTGATTGCGTTACCATTGCAAGCGTTTATGATGATGAATTGTTGTGAACATATGCACAAGAATGTGTTTGCGGCTGCATGTGAAGACCCATATCCAAGGGAGTACCTTCATCTGTTTGCTGGAACACATTGAGCCCTTCAGAATAGCCAGTGCCTACTTCCGGTATTTGGGTACCTTCACAACGAGCTTTAAAGCCAATCATTTATGGCTTTTTTCGCAGTGTCGCTTAGTGGTAAGCGTCTGCAATACCACTAAGCGACACTCTTTTAAAGCCACCTTAAAAAGCTGGCTTTAAAGCTCGTTGTGAAGGTACCCTTAACAATCTAGTCATTTACCTCTAAATCAATTTTCAAAAGGCAGTTCATTATCTTCCCTAATTCTGTAGGTTTTATCAACAAATAATCACGTAATGATTTTTTAAAAAAAATTGCTTTTTTCAAAATATTATGAGCATATGAAGTTGGGATCCTTTCCAATTTCCAAATTTGCTCATTTAATGAAAGTATGTTGCATTTGTTTTTAACTGGACATAGGGAACTACTAGTTAACATTCCAATTCTCATCAATTGTAGTGCAATTTTGATAGCATTTGATTGCATGTACTTGGAAAAAAACTAAAGAAATATGCAGATGTATGTTTGTGGGAATTACACTAATGTTTTAATTCAGGATATTTCCCCTACATTAATTCATCATCGTTCACACGTTACACAAACTTCGTCGCGATAGCAATAATTTTGGCATATTCTCCATTACTGCCTCTTAGTATTGATGGAATAGGAGCATGAATGCGAGTTCCCAAAGGAGTTCCATTATCGTCGATTAACACTATGTTATTACTGTCGAATCTGGGCACCAAGTGTTTCTGAGCTTGTTTCACACCAACTATAATTGCCTTCTTCTTTTCACCTTTTATTGCTATCAATACTTTGTCTCCAATAGTGCCTATTTTGGTCTTTTTATAAACGTGGATACATTTTGGCGGTTTTCCTTCCAACATTGCTTGTTTTCCTATTGTACTGTTGTCCACAACACGAAGTCTTGTCAACAGCATGATGTGATTGAGGCTGGCACTGGTGCTAATTATAAAACAGATCAAGTTTACTGTTATATGTGGGAAAAACCATTAATTCCAAATTACTGTTATTCAATCCAATGACCCTGAACCAAGGTTCCCACACTTATTGCGAATGAAAATCCACTGACTTTCCCAGAATCAATATTGCATTTTCCCCTTACCAGTTTTTAGACAATCAAAATCATTAAAATAAACTAACCTACCATTATTGAGAATTTTCTAGCTCAACAATTTCCATATCAATTGCACGAAATTTTTTGGCTGCATCATCCAATAACTTTCGTTTTTTTTGGGTGGCTAAGATTTCTTGTGTTTAAAGTGAAAAGCCTGGCTGGGTAAAAAATCCCCTGACAATCCCAGGTTTCCCAGAAATGTGGGAACCCAGCTTCCTTAATTTTCCAGACAGGAAATAAAATACTATATTACTTATTGTTATTTTATTCTTTTCCTAAAAGTATATTTTAATCGCATTCATTTTTTTTAAAGAGAAAAAACGGTACATCGCACAAAATCTCAATTTTTGCCATGCTGTTCTCATGTATTAATGCATATATAAAAGCTCACGACTTTATAAGATTTGAAAATTATTTTACATGGTCGATTTTCCAAGATCGATTCGATAATAACATAACAAATAATTAAAAACAAAAAAGGAATTCTGTAACTTAAAATATGTGGATGAACCTGAACGATAACTATACAGTTATCGACTCATATGAACGAGAGAAATTGTGCTGACTATTAATTGTCTTCGAATTAGGTGCTTACACGATTTCTACTCTATTATACATGGACACATGATACTACAGGGTTCCCCCAGAAATTTCATTTTCAACTTCCTTGACTTTTCCAGGTTTTAAAAAATTTCCCTGACCAATGACAACGTGAAAAATTAGACACTGGCAAATATTTTTTTTTTAAATTTACAAACGACCATTTTGAAAATAAGCATACAAATTTTTTTAAAAATTTAAAAAAATTGCATGAAAATTTTTTAAAATGGGAAAATTTTGTATTTAGAAAATGTTAAAAATTTGTGCTCGGAAAGAAAGAAAAATTTTGAAATTTAAATTTGTCCTCGGAAAATGTGTACTCGGAAAACCTAGAGAATTTTGAAAATTTCTACACGAAAAACGTGGACAATTTTGCTAATTTCTACTCGGAAAACGTGGAAAATTGTGTAAATTTGTTCATGAAAAACGTGGAAAATTTTACAAATTAATACTCAGAAAACGTGGAAAATTGTGTAAATTTGTACATTGAAAACGTGGAAAATTTTGCAAATTAATACTCAGAAAACGCTGAAAATTGTGTAAATTTGTACATGGAAAACGTGGAAAATTTTGCAAATCTGTACTCCGAGAATGCGGAACATTTTTGCAAATTTCTACTCGAAAAATATGGGCCCTGAGCTAACCTTGTAGAAGTATTAATTTTGGATCGCCATGACTGCGTTGAATTTCCCTGGCTTTGTCAATATAAACCATTCTTCCCTGACGTTTCCAGGTCATTTTCGCGTTCGCGGCAATTGAAAAAATGTCAGTTGCCGAAATCTTTTTAATTTTTAAATTTCGCACTCAAGCCATCACCGTAAATCCTAACCCAGTATAAGAGGGAAGCCCAACTTCCTGTCTTCTTACTTCCTGTTACAGGAATCAGATCAATCGCAAAGATGAGCAGGTGGTTGTCTAACAAAAAAACTTTCTGTATAATCACGGGCGCGAGCAGAGGTCTTGGGCGAGTATTAGCTTTAGAATTCGCCCCACATTTTGCTAAAGATTCTGCATTTTTGTTGCTTGCCAGAAATGAGAAATCTTTACAGGCCGTGAAACACGAGGTGGAAAGTAAAGTTCCAGGGGTCAAGGTCACCGTGAGAAGCGTTGATCTGGGAGCGAAAACAGATGCACGTACCCTTCAAGAAATTATTAATTCGGCCCTAGTTGTAGACGGTGCTTCGAATTTTGACCAGGCAGTCATATTGCACAATGCTGGATCAGTCGGCAGGTCGGCTTTAATTGAAGATTATAATGACCCTGAAGAATGGGCAAATTACCTGGCTGTAAACCTCATTTCCCCTGCCTGCTTAAACGCTGCGTTTTTAAAGACCTTTCCTCAAAATGTTGTCAAACAGAGATTGGTCATAAACATATCTTCGATTGCAGCTGTTAGGCCCATACCTTCTGCTGGGATGTACAATACAGGTAGCCTATGTATACACACAGTCATAGATTTTACTAGGGGCACTCAAAAATGTGCTGGGACGCAGATGGGCCAGTAGCTAATTAGTGGTAGCCAATAAGAATGCCGGATTTTGTGTGATCTAGATGCAAACCCACCTACAGGCATTCCTATTGGCTCCCATGCACCTACACTGTAGCTACTGCCACAACTGCTGGTGTCCCAGCACATTTTCGAGTTCCCCTACATTTGTAATAACTACATGTATGTGGCTAATGCACTAGATGCACTTGCTTCAAATGTGATCGATGAATGTTCTTTAATTGCATGTCAAGGAGAAAAATGGTGCAAGAGAATTTTATGCATAAAATTAAATATTTTCAAAAACATTTTTTCCTATAGATATTGTCCATGGTAAAGAATTAGAAGATGGGAATTTCCCATTCATAAATTTTCCACACAGTAATTTTTAATTTCGAAAATCTCACTGGCATTTATTAAAATTAAGCGTCATCTAGGGCGTAAAATTAATTTGAAATTGATGAGTGGGAAATTATAAAATGTGAAATTCACTATTATGAATTACTTGCATTTGTGTTGAAAATATTTTATCTCTAAAACTTGAGCAGTTTCATAAAGTGCTGCCAACATGTGTTAGCTATGTAGCTTTGAGGCAATTTTATCATTGATCATTTTGATCCACCAAAAAGTGAAGATTGTCCAAGATTTTTTTTAAAATTTGCATTTCCGAAGGCATTTGCGACAAAACAAGTGCTGAATTTTCGGCATATTTTTAAAAATAATAAACTAGTGTGATACATTAATAACACAAGTTTGGATAAATAGAATTTTCAAAAAAGGAACTGAATTTATATATTAAATTTCAGCAAAAAATCACCACAATGCTTAAAATTAGTTATCTAATTGTCATCTTACAGGGAAAGCGGCAAGAGAAACATTATTTCTAACCTTGGCAGTGGAAGATTCGAGTGTTAAAGTGCTGAATTATTCTCCAGGGCCACTTGACACTGAAATGTTTCATGGCATATGCAAAGATTTAGTTCACCCCAAAGGAAAAGAAAAGTTTGAGGGTAAAACATTCATTCAAATTTGGTTGTATTATCGTCTGTAATTGCGGCTAACATTTCTTTCTATTCGTTTCAAGAAACTGTCGCTCAGGGAAAGGTGCTGTCATGTGAGGCCACCACCAAAAAGTTGTTGTCTATTCTCGAACCGGACCTATTTTCTTCGGGAGATCGCATGGACTATTATGACCGTTAAATTACTTTAAAAAAGCCTAGCGTCTAAATATTGTTCCTATAATCATGGTATCAAAATGTCTTGCCTTGCAAATAAAACCTGAGTTACAATTCAAGATTCAATCTTTACTCTTGAATCATATACACGTGTCTAAGGGGAATTTCAATTATTATTTAAACTAGTTCTTTCTGTATAAGCCAATGTGGGATAATTTCTATCATTTGGGGGTATTTCAGGTAAATAAATCTTAATGACATATTAGAACATGTTAAGTTTTGTCAACATTCTTAAGAAGTTTAAAAATAACTGAAAATGTTTGAAAATTCAGGCAGTAATCATAAAAATTAAAAATGTTCATCACATATAATTATTTATACCATGGAAAATTATTCTAGCTAATTGGTACAGCCATAATAAATAAATACTGCACATGAACATGTACAGGTACATGTACTTGTAAATCAACTTGCAAAGAATTCAAAACCGAATTTCGTAACACTAAATTTTGGATTCTTGCCAATTAAGTTCATCGGATTCTGAACTTGTTGCTTATTACATGCTTTGTTTCCCTGACTTTTAAAAATTAATGATTTCTCATAAAACAATCTTGCTTTTTGAAATATAATTAATCCAAATTATTTGTACGTTCGGTACGTGAAAATGACTTTTCAAAATATCAATTAAAAATTGTTAAAAAGAAACTGTCAGAAGTGGGATTTGAACCCACGCCCACAATTGTGGACCAGAATGCACCCGCACACATGCACGGAAGGAAATTATCCTTGAGTCTGGCGCCTTAGACCGCTCGGCCATCCTGACACATGAATTTTAGTTTCTACTACGAAATTTGAAAACGTAATTCAGCTCGATATTTATTGAAATTGTGTTTTAAAACGAAGCAAACGGGATTCAATTATAAAAATCAAAAAAATACATTTCACCCCCGAACTTACATGTACATGTAAATTATAAAACAAAGCAAAATAGCCTATTTGTGAAAAGCAAAAATAGCCATTCTACAAAAAAAAAAAATTAAAATCACCTGTTGCATACGGGAGCAAATTACATCTACTATAAAAATCAAAAATACATTTTACCCAAGAACTTACAAGTAAATTATAAAACAAAACAAAATATTTCTGGAAAACTATTTGGGAAAATTTCCCTGACTTAACCCTGACCTGTGGCTACCCTGAAGGTAAAGAATTAGAAGATAAGAATATTTCATTCATACATTTCATAAATTTAAAAAAAATGTTGGAAAACATATACCTGAGTGCTTCTCCGAAAATTGAATATTTGAATATATTCCGTTTGAATATTTATAAACGTCCGCCGCATGGCGCTGCTAACATGATGATGATGGTTAACATGATGGTTAAGCAAACAACACGCGATTTGACAGCTTCTAGGTGGCGCTGCAGACAGGTGTAAAAGAG
>JAQGBX010004279.1:0-15631 GCA_034698745.1 Megaphyllum sjaelandicum | reverse complement strand
TGAAAAGTCAGGCAAAAATGAGAATAAAATGGGAAAAAGTCAGGCAAGTCGATTTTTCAAATGTGGTGGCAACCCTGTAATTGGTATTCAGTAACAATGTTACTTCAATTCAAATTAATTTTAAAATGACCAGGTGTTGCTAAAGACAAAAGTAGCGCATTAGAGTTTTATCAAAAAGCTGCAACTACTGGTCATCCTCTTGCAATCGAACGTTTGAAATGGAGTTCTGAAGGCGATGATGAAGGTAAATTATTAGTCCAGTGTTATTTGTCTGTAATTTAGTTTGCCATTGGCTAAAACATATGCATTGTTGTCTTGTAGATGACGTCTCAAATTGTCCATTACTCAAAACTCCAGAATCAACATTGCGAACAACAAAATCATCCCCAGATTTAAGCAGTCAATATTCCAAAGCTAGTTCAACCCATGCCACCGAATTGCCAAATAGTCTCACACTGTTCGATTTTTCCTCCCTCAAGCAACTTATTCAACTATGGAGTCATGGAATTAGTGTGCCTGAAAAATCTTCGAAACTTAATGAGGACCACGGTTATTCTTTCAAGAATAATAGTGGCCTCTCACAGAGTCTAACAAAGCTCTCTGTGCAATAGGTAGAACCTCTTTAATTTGAGGTACAACTACTTCCAGTTCTAGTTAAGTTTCATTTTGTTAATTTAGTGACTTATATTTCAAACAATTTAGTACTTTTACATGTGATAAACCATTCAATGATCAGATTAGATATACATTTCCCATTGTGGAATGTGCAGTTTATTAATTTTTACTTTTTCAAAGCTAGGTTACATTTTGTAAATGCCATCATCTGATTTTAGAACTAATATTTTACATTAAGTTAGATAAAATATATTCTCATTATTTTAGTACTCTCCTGAATTCTCAAGCTGAATAAGTTGACATTTTATCACTGTCACATTTATCATGACAATTACAGATGTAATGAATATTTGTGGCAATTATTGTAAATATCGCATAATAAAAAAACTGAAAAGTCAATTAATTGGTCTTACTTTTGCATCCACATTCTATCAAAACATGTCTGCTAAGTTTTCCTCCATGAACCTCTTATAAATGCTCATGAATTTGGCAATAAATGCTTCCAGGTGGTAGATTGCTTTGCTGCCAAGGTGAAGTCTGTGCTCATAACTTGCTGCAATTTTAGTGATTTCGATTTTCAGTTCAGCATCGCAATTTTTTATCATTTCCTTAAGTAAACCCTATGTTATATGAAAATATTTAAATGAATCATTAAGTAATCGTGTAAAATTTAATCTGGTACAAAAATATGTCAGCTCACATACCTTAAATATGACATCGGGAGGAATGCAATGGCACAACAATTCGTAGAGGCGAGCCCTTACATCTAACAAGCTAAAAAAACGCCATTCTGAGATACATTTTACAATGAAATTGTAATAAATAATCCCCAACCATCGTACCGTTTTGGGCTTTGTTCCTGGGCAATCATATTTGCAGTTTCCTTTACATAAACTTGCCAATCTGGGTCAGCAATAGTTTGATCCGATGTAAATGGATATCTATGGTGACAAAGTAATATTTTCTTAATAGCCAAGCTACAATTTGTAAAGTTCATTATTGATTAACTGTCAGCTTATCTAAGTTAAATACTACATGTAATAAAAAGCTAATGTTTTTATAGAGAACAACTAAAGAGAATTAATTCCACTAAATTGTCGACTTATGACAATATATCGCTAATTTTTTTGTTTACCCTGCAGCCGGTACATTTTGTCAATTGGCGGGAGGGGATCATTATACAAATTTTGTTTAGTTATATTTCCCGTATCGAACCTGGGTCTACCAAATGCAAGATGAGAATGCTAACCTCTAAGCCACCTTGCTCATAATAGCAGCAAATTTACTTACTGTTGCACTTTACAAGCTTCACACATAAGAAGAGCTCGTCGTAGATTACGATTGGACTTCTCTGATATTCTAATGGCAAGTTCGATAGGCAGGTCCAAACCCTCTTTTTTGCAAACATTTTTCAGTATTTTTGTTATCTGAGAAAATATCGGTTACATCCTTTTAGTCAACATGATTCACCGAAGTATGTTGCATTGGTTCGGAAATTACCTCTTCTTGTTTGGGAGCTGACACGCGTATACCAAGACATCGACTTCTAATGGCAGGGATTACGCGACTGGTTGAATTACAGCAAAGAATCAATCGACAAGTGCTCACATACTTTTCCATTGTGCGTCGAAGGGCATGTTGCGCATCTTTTGTCAAACGGTCCACCTCATTTAAAACCACAACTGTAAAAAGTATCAATGTAAGAACTGCTATTGGAGAGAAATTACGGTATCAATATTAATCCTCTTAGACTGAAAAGCAATGAACAGACTCTTGTATTAGTAAATTTTAAAAAAAAAATTATACAAACTAGGAATTATTTAAAATTTCATGGGATTCGGTAGTCTAGAGCATGGCAGTCTAGAACATATTTTAAAGGATTTATGAATTATTTCTTTTTGCAATAAAACCTAATGCGTCATATATGACTAAAGTTATTAAGATTGGCGCACCTTTAAAATTCTTCTGAGTACCAGTTTCAAGTTGATGTGTTTGGGCCATATTTTTCAATAACTCTTGTATAACTACTCTGTCATAAAATCCTGCATCGCTGCAAAACGAATAAAATCAAATAATAATGAACAAGCCAGGCACAAATGCAATGCAATAAACAACATGAAACCAACCTAGGATTCACCTCGACGTGGTAATTGCTCGAAATGGTCACGATATCCACGCGCTTTTTGGAGGGTGCTGTGAAGGTCTGATGGCTCATCTTTAATCTCTCTGCACCAGGCCCATACAACTCCCTAAGCAAACAAGTGATTCGAGTCTTTTTGCCTGCACCCGACGGACCATATACTAATAAATGCGGAAAATCCCCCGATTCCACCTGTTTCGATCAAACAGAATAAGAAAAACGCAGGGGCATTTATACAAAGATAATACACAGATGTACAGCATTAAGTTTGATGGGATAACTTACCAGCTGTTTAAGGTACTGGGCCTGTTCTTGATGATAGTCCAGCTTCGCTAAGTTATTCGGACGGTATTTATCAACCCATAAACTCATTTTTAAAAGAAACAAAGAAGGCTAGCGGATAAAATTTGTGCAGAACATGAACTCAAGAAAAATTTGGCACTGGCGGGAAAGTCCAGCATACTGTGTGACTAGAGCATAAAGATCTTTTTCCATATAATTGATACCATGTAAACACAGTACATGTACATGTAAAATGTAACCTTGATTAAAATGTATTTACAAGCACATGTATGGGAAAATCATTAGCAGTGACCAACTATTTAAAAATAAAGGTAATTAAATCGAAAATCATTTTGAAATTCAACATACGCTGGTTGCCACTTGTTTGCTTACAATTAAAGCAAAGGGCGGGAAATTCCAAATTTCGACTTGTTCATCACATTTAGTTGATCAACTTGATAGCGTTAGAGGCTCATGGGAAAATCTCGTGGGAAAATAAAAGATCGAGATATTATTTGAATCTTCGATACAATGCCCATTCATGGGCACAAGTATAAAGTACTGCATTTGAAATACATGTATTTCAAGTGCTACTTTATGAAAACACGCCATCCAATACATACTGCAGCTCCACTAAAAACACTAGTTTTACCCCATTTTCTAATACTTGTAACATACTGTAGAAAAGCTTGCTTCTAGTTTTAAGAAATACTTGACTAGCACATCTAGCACATCATTCGCACTAAGAAGAAACAGCCATATATTATCAAATATTGTATAGATTTTTATGTACAACAAAGGATCTCACATAAATAGTACACAGGCTAAAACGTATAAACTTATTAACTTTGGAATCTCTGATATCTCACAACAGCCACAATCAAAAATATTATTTAACATAAGTTTGTTAAGGAAATTTTTCTTATTCATTTTAAATGTTTTCAATTTAGAAAGAGGTGAAGTACCTGCCTCTAATGCCTACTGCTGTGTGACCAATCAGTATGGTGAACCTCTTCAATGGATGTTAAGGTTTGGTTTCTACAAAACAAAAATAAATAGTACATATATTGTAATTCAAAGATAATCATATTAAGTATCAGCCACTCTTGCACTGCCATAATTAAAGAAATACTAACGATCGAACAGAATTTTTCTGTGTGTTATTTCGAGAACCATGTGAAGATGAGGCCACCTCACCGGCATTGTTTGATCGTGGCGCTGTTACTACAACAGACGGTACAGTAGATCTGGTGAATCCTGATTGGGTAACGGCAATATCTTGCATTCGACGATACTCATAATTTGATCTACCAAATTAAAAATTTCTCAGTTTTCAACATACGTATTGTACATCACACGACAAATGAAATGAAGTGTAATAATTTTGTATGCACCAGCTTAAAAAGCAGAGCTTCATCGAGAAAAAAAGTAATAGTTATATTTTTTACATTTTCTTTTGTTCAGATTTAAAACGAGGAAAAATATCTTCATCGGGAACTTACTTTGCTCTTTAAATTGCATTTAATTCATTTTTTTTTTTTTGGAAAATGATAAAAAAAAAAGGTAAATAAATGGGAATAGTACACTACAGTCGATTTTATGTTTCAATTTCAAAGAACAGAATATAATAGATTAACATATGAAATACCTTGAATATGTGTCAAAGGGTGGTGAATCAGTGGTGTCTCTGTATGCAGGCTGCACAACAGGTGCAGCCACATTGCTGGGGCTAGTTTCAGCAAGTGTCGAGGAGCTTCCCGGCAATGTTTGTCGAACACGACGCAGCTCTTGGTTTAAACGTTCTCTATTGCATGGATATATAAAACAAAGTTATTTGACATACCGTATTTTACGGACTATAAGATGCACTTTTTTCATCAAAAAATTGCCTCCAAAATTTAGGTGCGTCTTATACTCGAAATTAATACAAAAAAGTCTATTACAAAAACGTCCATTACAATGTCCATTACAAATACAAAAACACTCTCAATAGCAGTGAAGACCATCTTATATATGAAGAAGAAGAAGAAGAAAGTTCAGATGACGATTTTCAGAGACTTTAAAGGTCAATTTAGTTTATAGATTTCATTTAGTCGGGCTTTGCAATCTACGGTAATAATAAAAATGGAAAAATTTAATTTTTCAAAAAATTGCTTAAAAATTAAGGTGCGTCTTATAGTCCGTAAAATACGGTATCTGAAATTCACAAATAAGAAAGACTTTCAAACGCACCTCTCAAATTGCTCGTTTGTCAGCTGACGTTTCAAGCGTTCCACCTCAATCTCAAGCTCGGTGACACGATTCCTGTACCTCGTGGCATTCTGCGATTGCTCTTCTCTGAGAAATTTAGAAAGTTTAAGTGAGATAAATGAATCATTCACATATACGCAACTAAATCCACTCACAACTTAGCCTCGACTTTATCGAGTCTGTCTCTGAGCAAACGAAGTTCGTCCGCCATGTCACGATTTTCCAACTGCATGTGAAATTCTTTTTGTCTATTGGTTGCCAATAAATGCTCCAGGCTTTCAATTTCTTGTTTCTGGGCTATGTGTTGAGAAGTTAATAAATCCACTTGTTGTTGCTGCTCAAATACGTTTATTTTCATCTATAAATACAAAAATTTCATGTTCATGTGATATGCTAAATTACTGTATTTAATGGTTTCTTTGACTATTAATAAATATAAATGTAAAAAACCATTGTATACAGATGAACCGGACATGGACAATCTTACCTTTTCAATTTCATGATCCTTGCTTCGAAGATTGTCCGACAGGTTGTCTTTGTTCGAATCCAGTTTCACGCACAATTCCCTCATGGATAGCATTTCACGCTGTAGATGATCTCGCTCCCTTTGACATTCTTGAAGGCGAGTTTCCAAATCGTTCAGATTTTGACGCAAATTTAATATCTGCATATCGTCTTCTCGTTGTCTAGCTAAATGCTAGGAACAAAAAAACATTTCGAAGTGACGTTTTTTTTTTACAAATAAACAAGTTGTTTTCTACATGCACACTCACGTTTTCAATTTCAAGATTCAATGCATTAAGGATATCTTGGGAATGCCTTAATTCAGTGTCCTTTGCGAGCAATTCCATGCGTGAATTGTTGGCTTCGGATTCCAGGTGCGATTTGTGCGATTCAAGACTTGATGTAGCTGTAGTCAGTGCCCGGTATTGCTCTAAAAGTTCCGTTCTTTCCTGTTCTTTATCTCGCAATAACTCTTCGGCTCTCGAGACTTCAGCCACATAATCTTGAATTTGTCTTTTAAGCCTCTCTTGTTCGTCTTGTGCATTGTGCAAGTCTTGCTCCAAGGCCTATCAAATGGCAAAAAAAATTGGTCATCCTTTTGAATTTCATACATCAGTTAAATCACTTGTTGACTAACTAGAGAAGTTCAAATCTGAGAAAAGTTTTTTTTTTCCAAAACCTGTTATGTCAAAATAGATGATAACGAGGACTTAAAAAATTGATACATACCTGGTTTTCTCGCGTCATAACCATCATATCATCTTGTAAATGCCGAACTTGACGAAGAATCTCTTCCCTTGAACGCCCTACTTCTTCCACCTCTTTTTTAGCGGACTCTAATTGTCGTTTCAAGCTTTTCACTTCTCTCTGCTTGTCTTGCAATTCATCCATAATAAGACTTAAATAATAAATATAATATTGACCTTTGACAAACCACTACCAAGCTACAGTACAGTAATTCTCTTTGACAATACAGAAAAAATGTTGAACCAATCGACAATTTAAAATTAAAATTGCCATTAAAAATTCCGTATTTCATACACTGATTTTGATAACATATGAACTAATGACATACTTTATTCTAGACTCGAGATTCCCAACTCCGAATTTAAGATCCAAAATTTCCTTTTCCTGAAAAAAAAAGAAGCGAAAATCGGCCTTACGGGTTAGCTATCCTAATGATTTATATCAGGATAAATATCATGATTTCCATAAATCCCTCCCCAGCAAATGCTGGAATAGCTCATCAACAAAAATCAATAATGGTTCCTTCCCAACCCTACTTATTGTGAATATAATTGACGAATTTAAAACAAATTAACACCCAGTCATATTAATATTCTAGAAGCTGTATACCAGTTCCAAACCTAGCTTACTAAGATAGGTAAACATATCTACCTTTTTCTCTAATGTTTGCTTAACTGCATCTATTTGTTCAACCATTTTATCAACTTTATCTTCAGAATCATCTTTTTCTTTTTCTACGTCGGCCTTGGCCTTTTGCAAGGCGCTTATTTCAACCTTTTGTTTGTTAATCACCTGATTGAGTCCATCTGCAATGAAATGAAAATATGTTTACAATATAAAGCATCGAAAGAAACTGAAAAATATTTCTATTATATCAACGAAGCCTTACCAATTTGTGTTCCAAGATCTTGTATCCTTTTCTCCACCTGACCTTTTTCAGAGACATTTTTGGTCAAAATCCTCTGTGAATCTTTTAAATTTTTATCTGTTTGTTCAGCCATTAATCTTTAATAATGAATTAATGATGTAATCATTTAAAGTTAAAAATATATCCGTTATTGTAATTGTTTTCAATAGCTTACTGTAATCTATTTGCTCTGCTTCTTTCTTCCATTGCTTCATTTTGCAGTTTTGCAACTTGAGTTTGAAGCTCTTGAAGATGGTTCTCCTTGGCAGCTAGAAGTCCTTGGTACGAGTTGTTTTTTGATAATAATTCAGCAAATTCGGCATTGGCCTTTAATGAAAGTGATGAAGATCAAAAGTGAGATTAACATGAAAGTCAAAAAAGAGACCGATTTTGTACAAACTATAAACAATTATAATAAAAAATAGAAATATGTCTGTTTACATAAATCATTTGCATCAAAACCTCGTCTGAAATATAATAGAATACAAACGAAACCAATTAAGAAGAACTCGGTTAATACAAATCTTCGTCCAAACACGTGTGAATAATGGTAATTTCTTCGAAAATTCATACAAATGAATTTTTGAGTTCCTAAATAACCATGCTACGTTTCGTTAAAACAAATAAGAGACTTTTTTAAAAAAAATGTCACGAATGAAACACTAAATAACATTTGATAACGTACTATTTTAGGTAAACTTTTTGTGTACCACAATTTAAAGATTTCTAAATAATTTTGTTGTCCCTTAGAGTAATTTTTAAAAAACTTTGATTTATTCAGAACTTGTTACCAATTTGTTGTATTTTGCCTAACTTGCAAATCAACTATATTCTTCAGGTTATTTATGATAAGAATTTTTATCGATCTCCACAAAAATTACCACTAATAAATGTGCTTCAAGATTTGTTATTCTTTTATCCAATCGCTTTCTTTCAGAAATCTGGGTTTCTGTCGCCAACTGTTTAAAATTGAAAAATAATAATTATTGCAGTGTTACAAAAATTTTCAGTTATTAAAATAAAAAAAAAATACCTTTAAACGATTTTTATACTCCTCATTTTCAATAAGCAGCTTTTGAAATTCAGATTTGGCCACATCCCGTTCCCGATGAGCCCGATTGATTATTTCGTCAGTAGTAGCCTTTCTGGGAATAGAAATTTCTGTATTTTCCCTTAGTAGTTTCTGAAAATATAAGTGAATTAATTTTTACTTTCATTGAAAAATAGAAATATCAGGTCAATAAATTCATATCTTAAAAAATTAAAAACCTCTTTCTTATACAGCTCCTTTAATTTGTCTCGATCTTGGGTAATATTTTGTAAATTATCATTTAGCTAATAGTAAAATCAGTGAGTTAAGTTTTTAATTGCATCAGCAGCATGGACGCTTTAAGGAATTTAAATAAGATGACAATGACACAAGACCTACATCTGCAATGTGCTTTTCCAAAGAATCCAATGTTCGATTTAATTCTTCTTTTTCAGCAATGACTTCTCGAATTTGATTGCGCAGTTCAGTGACCTATCAAATAGCCTTAATTAAAAAACTTGATGAAAGCTTAAAAGCCGAGAACAACATAGCACATAGTCTGTAAGTCCACGGAAAGACCACTGACACATAAATAAAATAAAAAAAATTATGTACTTGATTTAATTCCATATGGGTTGAAACTGGAGGTGTCCTTGTTGATTTTAATTTCAGGTACTCGTTTTTATAGAGATCTCGCTCTTCCTCCAGAAGTTTAACCAGCGGATCAATCTTTAAAAAAGAAATTTTAAAGTCTGGAATTAAAGATACAACTGGAAACATTTCCAGAAAGCAAACTAAATTTTAAACTATACGAAATGTAAAACATAACAATGCAATACAATAACAGATAAGGTTATGGCAAACAATTTTTAGGCGTTTTCTTCAAATTCTCGATCAAATATGCTGGAAAGGAATCATGACGTAAAAAAAAGTTAAGAGATACTATCTAATTCTAGTTTAAGAAATTGTCTGAACCAATATTTTCAGTACAGCTTAATTATGGCAACTGCTTCAGCTAAATTCACAACAACAAACTGTATCACACATAGCATTTTTAAGTCATAATTTATAGATACCTGGAATCCGGTAAATGGATGCTTTCCAACAGGCGTGCTTGTATGATGTTGGTCATTTGTTACCATTCCATTTAACTGCCGCGAAACTTTTTCAACTTGTTCCTTATAATAATCCCGCTGTTTTTCAATGGAATGGACAATTTCCTGACAATAATTCTCAAGAGTTGGACGTACACCCTGATCGGCACCAGCAACAAACTTATTCAATTTTTCATTAAGCTCATCATCTAAATGTCAATGATTAAATTAAAAGCAATTCTAAAGTCAAAATGAAAAATAATAACATATATATTGAAAGAAAAATATTACATTGTATTGTCATTTTTGGCAATCTTTCCTCAATTTCGGTTGTGCTTTTCTTCCAGTGTTCTAATGCTTCAGCTTGCACTTTTTGCTTAGAATCACAGTCAGCCAGCGCTAAGGCAAGCTTAGCTTTATCACTGAACAACGAATCTCTTTCCTGCAAAATTATATTATAAATTAATAAAAAGAAATACCAATAAAAATGCGGCGATATTCCAATTTAAAAAATTCAGTGTGTCAAAGTGTTAAAATACAGTTAATAATATTTTGCAAATATTTACATTTTTTTTGAAAATAAATGAATATCTCACGCGTGAAAAACCGATGCCCAGCATTAATATTTTGAGGTCCAGTATTACAATTAAACAATGGCTAAAGCATGGCTTACATTTTTAAGTCGGACAACCTCTTCTTTTAGCTTTTCCACTTCTACGTACAGTTTTTCAACCTCTACCTATTACATTGAAGAATAAAGGTTGAAACTTGGATGCTCAATTACAAAATTACCAACTCACCTGTAACATGAAAAAAAAATTGAATTTTACCTTAGCTTCATTCATCTCTTTATCTGCCACTGAGACTAATTCATCTTTCTGCTTTTTCAATGCTTGAGCTATTTTATCAACATCATTTAACTCAAGCTCAAGCTGCCTGTTTTGGCTCGTAAGATTTGATGTTTTAGCTATCACCTCACGACTAGCATTAATGGCTTGCTTCAACTGCTTTTCCAAATCTTGGTTTAAGCGTTTTAAATGTTCATTCTACAGAAAAAAAGGATGAACTTTTAAAATCTCACTTCATAATAAGTTTTAACAAATTTGCCTGGTTTTTGGTATTTTTTTTCAGTTTTTTTTTTCGTCCTTTTCAGGCGAATGTTTATAATGAATCATCAACATGACCAATGGCATGTAAAAAAACTACATTTTATCACATGCAAGAAACACTATAAAGTTTCAGTTGGAATTAAATGATTTATAATTTT
The DNA here is from genome assembly GCA_034698745.1 of Megaphyllum sjaelandicum. Lineage (NCBI taxonomy): Eukaryota > Metazoa > Arthropoda > Diplopoda > Julida > Julidae > Megaphyllum > Megaphyllum sjaelandicum. The sequence goes on along the minus strand of JAQGBX010004279.1, from coordinate 4,795 downwards.
GAAAAATCACAACTACATCCTCGTACCTCAAAATTAAGATGAGCTGCAATATGATGATCATTACAAGGATGAATGTTATTAACATGCAAACCCTTACAATGCAGGGCTTTGCTGTCTAAAAGTTGTGCCAACCTCTCATTTTCGTTGTTGGTAACATCTACCTGTTAAACATGAAATTTGATATTGAAAACTTTGTTAAGCATTGATTTTTAAACTGTGTCTCAGAAAAGTGCAACATACCTTTTTCTTTAAGCTATTTATTACATCGTCACACTGCTCATTGTTTAGCTTAAGCGCATTCAACTCAAATTTAAGCTGCGCAATTTGATCATTGGCAACTTGCAATAAATCTATATATTGTTGATCATGAGATGGTTTTCTTACATTGTCCACCTGGACAGGCTTTGCTACACTTGGAGGAACCAATGTATCAATATCCATTCTCTGATGCCGAAATGAGAAAGTCTTTTTCTTTCCTGCATTATAAACATTACTGTAAGCAACTTTGAATGAATTTCCTCATCAGGAAACATAATAGCTTTAAAATGCTTTGGCAAGAAAATCTACATGTTGTATAAAAAACGCATATCAACCTTCATGCATGGCTCTAATACATTTTTTAAAACTGGCCTGTAATTCCTAATTCCAACAACCAGATAAATGGTAAATGCATGCTGCTAGAAGATTATTTTGTGATTGTACAGACTATGTCATAATAAGCAATACACATGCAGGTTTGTACTTAAAATTGTAATTTAATTTTTGCTTATCATAAAATCTTTTTACTCAAGTAACTTACTACAATGCAAGTAGGCCTACTAAATTAGAAATTGGATGACTTCTTGCACATATTGAATCAAATATAATCAATTGTGATACACATTTATAGCATCTGAGATGCAAGAAGACAATGTCAGATTTCCAGAAGCTTTATGCTGGAAATAAATATCTTACAGAATAAATTTGTTTGTCATATTTTTAATGGTGTGCTGTCGTATTTTAAAATTAAATTGTAGGCTAAACTGTTTACTCTTTACGTATCAATATCAAAATTATTCTTTTTTAATACCAAACCTGAAGTTTCAATGACAGCTTGTAGATTTTTCTCCTGGTACTCTTGCAACTTATCAGATTTAAGCTTGGATTCCTTCTCAATTTCTTGAATTTTTAAAAAATATTGGTTGTTGAGAAATTGTAGATCCACATTTTGGTTTTCAGTAATACGTAGCTTGGAGGTTAAGGCTACAAATTTAAAAAAAATATATATATAAATTTTCTTGTTTCCTGTTGCATTCAAAACATTTCTCCTTAATAAGCTCTGATCTTACCTTTTATGTCTTTATCACAGTCTTCCTTTACTTTTATAATTTGGCGATGTAGTTCATTGTTTTCCTTAATTAAGTTCCCATAATCAGAATGATCACAACCGCAAGGTCCCTTACAATGTGCATATTTCTGAACAGTGTGGAAATGAAAAGATAATTAATCCATATCAGTGAACAAATAAAACGTAAATTTTTAAACTGCTCGAGCCATAGAGATCAATGACTCTTTGAAATTTAATTCGGTCAATTTTGTGAAATTATTTTCAAATATTAATGCGTGAAAATTTTTATAAACACAGCCTAGTTGCATATAAACGATCGGAATCCCTATTTTTTATGAGCTGCGGTATATAGCAAGAGCTGATAGTATCTCTGCATGCATACACAGATATTTCAACATTCCCGTTGTAGAACTAGGATGTTCATCTAGTTTTACCCTACAGAATATATTTCGACAAAATTACATATTTTGCTAAGTGGCACTAGGATTCATAGCCCCCACATCCTGAAACGGGGTCCCAGGCCAAGCCCCCATTTACCTCTAAAAGGTTATAGGTCTATATATACATGCAACGCCAGATTAGCACTGTCACACAGTATACTGTGACTGTCAGATCACCCCCACCCCTTTGTGGGGGCCTTGCTATATGAGATTTCAAAGTTAAATTTCGAATGGATGAACCATGCATGACAGTCCCTGGATATAATGATTCCTTGTTTGGTCTGTTTTATCTATATATTATACATACTGTAGCTAATTTATCCATACCTTGTGTGTTGGATCGTGATGTACACTTTTCAGATGGTCAGTTTGCTGTATTACATCAGTAAGTAATTTTTCGACTAATAATAAACTGTCCTCGGTAAAAGGCAGTCTGTAGCCGAGGTGATCCAAACGCCTACGAAGATTCAAATACCTTTGCTCCATTATTGTAAGGTTTGCGAACACAACCGTAATTTATCTACCCTACTTTGGACATAATGATGTACGCGTCTTAATGTTCTAGAATAAACTCAATATTTATTTCAACATCGGTTTAAACATTATGCAAATACTCAAAATTCTGTTGCAATAACCGAAAAACGCGAATCAACTGAGCCGCCATAATGGAAGTGGCGCCAGAAACGATGACGTCACACGTCGTCTGCTAGACATTTTTGTCTGCTAAAACAAACCGCTTTTAGCTCAACAAACAATGAAACATAAAATAAACGAATATTCAAACAATTGTATTTAAACTGCTGATGATGCTTCTCATACCTAAAATAAAAACAATGAAAACAAATAATTAATGGGCGTATCCTTCAAATTTGCCAGAAGTGACCCTATAATCACTGTGCCCTATTATTTGCTGGTTAATTTACACATGAGCAACTGCTTGGCCAGTTCATATTCAAATTAACTATTTGATCTTTTATCGTAGACACCGATGGAGAATAAATTTGACTGCACTGCAGACATCATACGTGGCAAATCAAACGATTGATGTAAATATCAATAATTTTCAGGAAATTTTATACATGTGGTAGTTCCAGAAAAAGATTGAACCAGAATTTTGCAACATTGAATTTAATTAAAAGCTCTTGCTTTGAACTTTTAAGAAATAGTGCAATTTAATTTCATCAACAATTTGAAGTTACACATACAAGACTGGTTCTAGAGTCAACCCATTTGGAGGCCAAGACTTCCAGTGTAATTCAGTTTATTTTTTGTCCACTGTTTTTTGTGACTCCAAGTCTATCCCCACTCAATAAAAGCGTATCGAATTACGTTTTACAACGGGCCGGTGTATCGTTTCATTTTCTCAAAGCATAATAAACCAGCAGACGTGACACCATGCATGCAAGCAGGGCAGGATTCTACGAGTAAAATACGAACCAATTTTCTCATTTCTGCGCCACGGTTTGACGAACTGCATCAGATCCGTAATTCTTCAAAGCAGTGTCGCCTTCGATCTTATTTTCCTGTAAAGCAATTCCTTTACAGTTTGGACAGCATTTGATGTCCATTAAATATTTAGTACTTGTATGCACCCTGCATAAACCTTGGATGCGGCCAACAAACATGTAACCGCACATCCTGCAAATAATGCGCATCGGTGGGCGGTTGCAAATACATGCACCGTCGTTCTATAATGAAAACAAAACATTAGTTAAAAAAACAACTTACAATATTCTTAGATTAATCTTTCTTGGTACCAATGTTCTGGACAATATAATCAGCAATGAAAATGAGAGGTTTAAAAGATTTTTCATTATAACAGGAGAATTAACTCGGACAAGCTTCACAGATCGTACTTTATATATAGTCACGAAATCATGGGTGCTAATTAAACTGCTAAATGGATGAATTTATTAGTTTGAAAACGGCGATTGAAAGTTTTTTTTATATACAATACTCGTGCAATATTACACGAGTGCATGCGATCTGCGAAGCTGCGTCTGATATTATCGAGGGATGAATCGAAGGTACAGACTGCATTTTACAGTATAATTAAAATCTATTGCGATTTATAGCGCAGCACGTATACATCATTAATATTTTTTTCCAAATTAATGTAACAAAGCGTTTTATTTCTAGCAACGTAATGTACGTACAATGTATATACACGTACTTTATTATTTTATTACAATAAATGTACTACGCGGCTATCTGACAGATTGACCCATGCAGTTCGTGCATGCCTAAATTTCATTAGTTTTCCAAGGTGACATACTGAAACATACTCGATCGGGCCCATTGACAAAGGAATAATTTGCGTACCAACGCTTCAATTGACATATCGAATAACTTTTCCAACCGTAATAAGCCTAGCTTTATGCGACCCTTAACTTACGTGAACGCCGTCCATTTTCAAATAAATCGTCGCGTTGACTGATCGAGGCGAGCAATCCAACAGTACGAATAACGGTTTCTTGCACGAATGAATGCTCCAACAACGCATCTGGGCTACGGTCGTCTGACAGATCTAAAGCTTTGCCGAAATTTCATTAAACTTTGACCTCGACTCGAGGATGACCAACGCCGCAGGTGGCAGGCGCTTGACGAATAAAACAAACACCCCTACTTCCGGCAAAGTCCAAGACTTTGGGTTTTTTTTAGCCCGAGGAATTTTCAAACAAATATTAGCACATACTGTATGCATGCATATTTTAAACGGAAAGGCCGAAATGTTTGGAATATTAATCGTAATTGACACATCCAAGAACAAAACTTACGATTACGTAATATTTATAATAAAGTAATCGATTTTAACCTAAAGTTGTTTACAGTGGTCAAAAAAAGTATTTGGCCAGTACGTTTTTTTTTGATTTACATGTTTAGTTTTACAAATAATGGTACAAATATTTTTTGTAATATTACTGACAGCTTTTTAAATGATATTGTAAAAGAAAAAATGTTTGCAAACTCATAAAAAATAAATAACAAAAAATAACCAAAATTCTCAGGCAAAAAAAGTATTTGGCCA
>JAQGBX010004278.1:0-15632 GCA_034698745.1 Megaphyllum sjaelandicum | reverse complement strand
TCGATTCTCTGAAATTTTCGATTTTATGAAACACCCCTGGCATCAATTAGTTCATAAAATCGAGTTTTTACTGTATAAGAGATGGGAGGATAATTACTTCGTTCGTGAAATGACGAACCGACGAAACCTTCGTCATCTATAGCCGAACGACAATTTTTCAGTTTTCGCATAATTGGAGGAAGTCTAATGGGAAAACGAAACTATTAGCTCTCAATTATTCGATGGTGCGCCACGCGAGTACCGAGCGGAAGTGGTTGCACTTGTTCCGGCCCATTTCTTATATTTATTGTTCTCGATAGTTTTCCGAATCAACTGTCGAAGAGGACAATAAAATAAACTTGGGCAATTTGGCGATGATCTCGTCCTCTCCCGTTCGCATTCTGCTGACGTGTTCCGAGTTCTATAATAGCCGTACTCAGGAAATGCCGTAGCTTGACGTAGATGGAAGTTCCGTAAATATACGCTTTTGCGCGCGCTAATTAATTACCATAAGCATGGAAGCCAATCGGATAAAGGTGTTACCCTGTTCAGCTCTGACGATTTGGTTTGACGGGTTAATATAGGCGTGGCTTTATCGTAGTGATAACTGCACGCCATCAGGGCGGCGCTGTAGTTTTCTTTGTTTATTTTTTTTTCATGCAAAAAAGTGGCGATTCACGATTGTACCTACTTATGTTACGTATAGGGTGTAATGTGTTTGAAGTTATAAGGATTACATCTTCCTCTCATGCGCATTTTTGTACCGTACGTGTATTTTTATTGGGCTCTGATAATTTTTTGCCCTAAAGGCGCATGCGTTTGCATATATAGAGAACCTATAGGTTGGCGGTATTAGATTACTGTTTTGAAATACAATTTGTGGTTTCGAGACGACGTGGCATTGAGAACGATTGTATTAAGCCCTCTCGCGTATTAATTTCATCGTGAAAAAATAGGCCAGGATTGAAATGTTATAAACGTCATTGTTTGCGAGAGTAATTGGTATATGCGCACGTTACGTCAACTATCGACGTGAATGGAAAAACAAAAACTACTGTACATGTACGTTAGCACGAACGTGTTTGAATAACACCATGGCAACGGTTCAAAATCTGAGTGAGCTAACCAATGAGTGAGGATTTCATTTAATTATAATGTGATTTATTGCTCATTTGACAGCTCATGGTGTAAAGTTGTCAAGAAGCAATAAATCACACGCAGCTCTAATTAGGATGATTTTTTTTTCATATATGACAATGTTGTCTTTCGTTCGTTGTAGCGTGTATCTTTAATGATATATCCAAATAGTCTTAGTCGGCGTCATTGCGTTGCTTATCTTTGATTCTTTTTTTCTGCTAAATTCATTGTTTCCATGGACAACTAGCTTTGCATAAATAGCAAACAAGTGTCATATGTTGTCATACGTATTCACTGAATCGTGCGCAGCATTTTTATGTATTCTCCGTAACTGGATGATCGTGTTTCCACGAGTTATCAACCCTTATCCTGCATTCATTGTACATGCTTTTGGGACATCATAAACCACGTAGACAAGACAAACATTTTTAAACTAAAAGCGTTTTTTCAGATTAGAATAGTTGTTGTACATTTTTATACTTCTGTTCCCTCCCCCAGAAATATCCGAAAATTACGTAATAATAAATCAAGTTGTATGATTTATCTCGACTATCATTAGAAAACAATGCATCGCGCCGATGGAAAAACCAACCCCCCTTTGAAATTGCCCGTGTAATTAGTAATTTCAAAGTGTGTATAGTCATAATTTGTAGTGATGATCGCAGTGCCTATTCTGAGCTGTACAGTGAAGGTAAAAATATATTTCATTTAGAAGCAAATAAATCGATGTAACCACGGGAAAAGCACTTCATTTTTAACTTGAAAACAGTTTTTGCCCTCTGTGTTTTTTCTCTTTCTTTTTCTGGTGCTCTGCATTCATACCCTGGCTACTTAGCAAAAAGCTCCTCGTTGTTTTTCTCCTTCGCTGAGACCCATCCTTCTATGGTACTATACTACTTTTAAAAGTAATTGGGTAAATGCACCCGTCTTGATATAATTAAAATTCCATCGGATTTCATCTACATTTCCGGCGCGAATATACATGAACATGAATCTTCTCCCTCGTTTCTATCTAGGCATAGTCTTCTTCAAAGGACGTGATTCGTTGTTATTCCTTATAACTTGAGTTACGTACGTATATATCTTGGCGCGATTTTTATCTAGACTCTATTTTCAGTACTCGGAGCTTGAGAGTAGGCATTTTTTAACCTCATTAATAAAATTCATTAGTTTAATACCACCTGACAAGCTTTGCTTATTACGCGTATAGATGCGCTTCTTTTGCTTTTCTTCCGCATTTCTTTTTTTCCCTATTCAACATTATCGACGATGTTTCGATCGTAGGTGCTGTCTTTTATGTAATGGCGGATTCGATCCTGACTGAAAGGTCTTTGAGTAATGCTGGGCTCAACCGTTATTGTTCGTATGAAATAATGTTAAAAAGCTGAGGCGTATTAGTTTTTTGTGTCCGCGCGAGCTTATGTTCTACATTTTGTACAAATGGAGGTAATGCTACTATGAGTAGGAAAATGTTTCGTAAATGTATCGACTGCGGATTCAGTCAGGCTTAGTTATACCATTCGTGTTGAAATTATTTGTTCTCTAACACTCTAACTTGAAACCTCGTGAATTTCTAATGTAAATTGAGTTGCATTTGCATTACATGTACATGTTTACAGTAGAGCTGATTTACTTTTTGTTGAATCTCAAAACCACTGCGTGGGTACATTCGGGACTTCCGTACTTTAGAAAAATAAGGTTGTGTCGTATTCTTTCGTTCCAAAGAGTATGTTGTACAAAAGTGAAAAAGATAAACGGGAAGGTTAAGTATACGCATGGATTATACAAAGGGTACGTCTGTTCCATGTAAGAGAAAACACGCGCTTAATTTTATGCGAGTCTATATTACAGATTACTTCTTTGAAGAACGTAAATACTGCATTCAATGTTTTGGACGTGCGTGTAGCATCCATAATGCATTTGCCTACTTAAAATTCACCCTTTTCGGACACTACACGACATGGTCATTCAGGAGGCGATTTGTTCTTGCGACACATTGCAGTTAATATTCCTCCTTTTAATTGGTTTTGCGTTAATTATTCTGCCTGATTCCCCTGTTTGGGATTTTAAGAGTGATGACCGGAACCCGTTTGTTAGGTCATTATCTCTAGTTTATAGATTTTCACGGATCTTGATCTCGAATAACTCCAGGTTATCTAGGTTTATATAGACGCGTCTTGCAAATGTAATTGGACATTTTGTGCGCGCCATGGAGCTAAAGAAAACGATAAACCTAACCAAGACTAGTCGATGAAACCGTGGTTTCATTCTACGTTTATTGACGAGGCACTATCGCACGAACAAAATTTAGTTCATGACGATAGCTGCATGAGGTCCACTGTATTGTGACAACTTGGGAAAGATATTTGACGATGTATGCCCATTTGCAACTTAGTCAATAGTACGCACTTTCAGAAATGTATGCATACGTTTTGCTCCAACCCTTTCGCATTTTAACGTATGAGTGCATGGTGGTTTATAATTGATGCAGTCCAACTACAAGACTTTATCTTATACTTTGTTTAAATTATAAATGCGAACGGTTAAGTACCCTTGCATCAGAAGTGACCCAATATGTCGCTTCAATGATCCGTTCAAGAATTCGTTGTAGAGGTAGATCTGTAGAGGTTAATCATAATGATGACTAATTAAGCATGTTTTTTCGCACTTTTTGCGATAATTTTAACTTTCAATTCTAAGCGGTTATGTAGAAAACTGACGATTGTTACTTTCAATCGAATGATACTTCATTGATCAGTTAGGCATTAAGTTGAGGTAAGTTAGTCTGCCCCTGGAGGCACGCAATCATTGCGAGCTTGTATGCAATGCGGGTTTAACCGCACGATGTTGAAGTTTCCATCATTAGTATACAGTACATAGTATATGTTTGTGAGATGCCTTGTACTAATTTTTGGGGTCATTTTCATCCTCAAAATCTAAGAGCGTAACCGTAAAAATTGTGGACAACTGTGAAGGTGCGGAAATGAATGGATGTTAGGCAGATTTCGTAATCATACCGGCATCACGTGACGTTCTTCTTTCAGTTAATGATTTGGGGAGGGGGGAGAAGGGAATTGAAACACGCAAGGCCCCATGAGTAACTATGCTTCAGGTCAATTAACGAAAAACGTAAGTGATTCGACGTTATTTTTGGTAGAAACTTCATAAAAAATGTTCGTTACATAGAAATTTAGAGATGTTATTTGCTTTAAATGCTAAACTGGGGTGATTACCAGTTCAGTTTAATTAATCCATAATATCACGATGTTTTCTTTATTGCCTTTCAGCAAAATATAGCTGGTGTGTGTGTGCATGCTTGTTTATTTATCTTGTAAAATATTCAAATAATGCCCTTCTTTAGTTGAGATTACTAGTTACAACATTCTTTAATTAACATTATTTTGTAATCTAATTAGTGTACAAGAAAATTATCAGTTTAGATTGCATAAAGCTCATCCCTTCTATCGTATAGGACTTTCGAATTACAATTCCTTAAGCAGCCTCTGCTTTTCTAGCGGTTTAATTGAATTATAGCAGCGCTAAAGAGAGTGCATTATTAAAGGGATGGAATGTTTGCAAGAATAACGTTTGGAGCCGGAATAAATTGGTTAATTATAGCCTATTGGAATGCAAATGGGCGCATACCAGCCTGCGTGACATTTTGCATTGAACTCTTTCATACACGTGGTACTTAAAACGTTTTAAATTGTCGGCTAATGTCTAAGCTAATAAATGGAATATGTCCATGTTGCGAGCCGAAATTTGACAGGAATTTTTATTGCAATCTACAGCGCACGCACTTTTCTGCGCCGTACTATCTGTGATCGTAAATTCAACACGAGTTCGTTACGGTTTTCTCAGAACGTGACACGAATACAGCAGCGTGTTAATTGATGAGATAAATTTAAGTACGCTCGAATAAGTAAAGAGCCGGAAACCACGCCTTCTCGACGCACTAACCGCATCCTTAGTGTGATTAGTATGATCAGTTTGGAATTCAGCCTGGTCTTAATAGCTACCTTTCATTAATGAACGATTAAATTGGTATACATTTCTTAACATTTTGTAGAGAGAAAACTGTTCTCGGAAACTACATGTACGTCCGAGGTTCCTCGAACGCGCGTTAATTACATAGTTTCCTCATTCGCGTTAATTCGTTGTTTTAACTAAGTTTACCCTGACCCGGTACTGGCACGTACATGTACATGTACTTGTTCAGCCAACCGATTATTGGTATATTTTTATTCGAAGTGTTTTATTTATTTACGCGTATGACAATAACTCGATAACTAAACTGAAATTTCATAAAATGACGAGTATACATGTAATGTTACCAGTGTAAATTTAAAGACAATGCAATGATGTTTCTTTAGAAAAAAAATTCTATTCACTGTTAGATAATTTTAGTTCGCAGTGATAGGCTCTAACTGTCGAAACCAATTGATGAATTTAGGTATCCTTGGCTTAATGTATTTCATTTCTGAAAAATAGCTGTCATCCATGCGTTCCATTCGTTCCAATGGATTGTTACCATCCATTCGTTGCGATCAGGTTTAATTATTAAAGCTGAGAAATATTTCATGCGAATACTAAGGTTAATAAAAAAAAAAGGGTGAAATGTTTCTCAGCTTTATTACCTGATCGTAACGAATTATGGGTATTCGTTTAATTGTAGCATTGTTTGAAAAATAGGCTTAAAATAATTTAAATATCGATCCATCGGAACGCGAATGAAGTATGCACCCCATACAATTCTAATTTCAGTCGAATGTGAAATCAAATCGAAATATCCTCATAAGGCTCATTCGTAATCCAATGGGCTCAGTTCTCTTTATTTACTGTGGTTGGAACCTGCCTATGCATATTTGCTTTGGTGCAATGTCAGGGAATTATACTTGCGTAAATATTTGTGCATGCATGAGCATGTATTCGTAATGACAACGCCCTTAATTTCTATTATCCTTTTATGTTGTAACTTAATACGAATTTATTGGCAATTCATAATACCAGATGCAAAACTAATTAAATTTTATAGCAGAGTTTATAGGAAAGTTGATAACGTGTACAGAGGAAGTGAAGAAGTTAATTAACTGTGTACGGTGTACTCCGCTTGCGCCTAATAGAACATTAATTTTAGTGAGGACAGTGAATTGATAAATTAGAAGTAAAAAGAATTTCCTGAATATGGACATTGATCACGTCGCGCTTAATTAATATTACCATACACAAAGAAATTTCCTGAAGATGCTTCGAAGAACCTCAACTAAAAATGGCGACCAGATAAGCATTACTGGCCTTTAAGAAAAGCTCCATAGTTCTAAAGGTTCTTGGAGGAACCTCATCAGGAATGTCACACCACGTGAAAGCTGCATTCCAAAACCAGAAACTTAGTCTAGAACGCCGCTTCTTTTTATTCTTAACTATTGGCTCGAGGAAATTTCGAAAATAAAATCAATGTTAAGGTAATTTTTTTGGATTATTTCAGTTCACTCCATTGCAATGTTTTCGTTGTGATTAAGGCTTCTATCGTCCAAAAAATTTATAGTTCTGTTTAGATGTGCAATTGCTATGATGTACAATAAAAGCTAAAATGTTTGGCACAGTAATTTGAGAGTTGTAGGTTAGGTTAGGGTAGATCAAATTACTATGCCTATAATATTTCAATTATTACTCTATGCCATAGCAGTTGTACATCTAAATAGCATTAGATTTTCAGAACGAAAACTCATTCAACCACGTGCATATTCATATTTTAATTAATTACCGTGACTTTTCTTACATTTGAATGTTTTTTTCCAACATTGGAATGGTTTAGTACACATTACTGGGTCATAGCAGTTATTCAGCCTTTAATATCACTTCGTTTTCACGATGAAAACATAGCAATTACATAACTACTTCGGAATGGATGATACTTATCAGTATTTCGTGAACTGAAATATTTCAAAAAGGATTACCTTTCAAAACGGGTTCAGTGTATTGAACCTTTTCAATTTATAAATAACCTTTTTTATTTGAACCCTATTGGGGTTCTTCGAAGTACCTAAAAAGGTTCTCCTGTCGTAGTAAGGGAAGGAAGGAACCTTAAAAGGTCCTATTTGGTAAAATTGATTCGGTGCATACGTTTATACAATAATATTGTTCAATCTTACAAACAGATAAGCCCGAGTCTGTTTCTGATCGAGGCAGAACAAAATTTGATTTCAAGTAGTAAACCAACATGTTTACTTCCATACTACCGGTATTTAATAAACCGCAGTGTATTATTCTATACATTCCAAACGTTCAAATTTATCACTAAAAAATTTAAACATCACGTTGTCAACTTGCGACTCCTGGTGTGTTTATAGCTCTTACGTCTATTCCATAAGATGTCATTGTATAAACAACGTAATGGGTTTTCTCCGTGTACGATGAAATAACAGCGTATATAGCTTAGTTGCGACGCCACCTATAGTTCAAATGCATATAGCCCGTAAACAGTGTTTGGCTAAAGTTGCAGAAATTAATTGGTATTTATGGTTTGTCGATTCTGATTATTGTTCGTTTTATTCACCGTCGAGAGCTTGTTGCCATTCGGCCTCGCGTATGCACTTGGCGTCTACGGCTTTTTCCACTTCGACCGAATTAATTCAAATGGAGCGTGTAAACATGGCGTTTCTTAGGGGAAAGCGATGGCTCGAGTCTCCACTTTCTAAATCCTAACCAATACATGATCAACTTTGATTTGTCATGTGGAATTAACAGGACTTTGTTGACGAGCTCGGCTGCTGAGCCCTAAGGGAGCGAAGTAGAATGGCTTGATGGCTATAGCACCTGTATACCCGCACTTGAACCTGCAGCTTGCGACGATGGACACTGGCTGATCGATAAGTCGGTTCTTGGCCTGCAACGGGATGTACGTGTAATGGAAAACGGCGAATTTTGATATAGGAAAAAAATTCCAGAAGTATATTTTTATTTCCTCCAATAAGCTCGAGCTGGCCTAGGTTTTTTACAGTCTTCCGTGAAATATCAATGCGGTCGCTGGTATGTTTGAAATCGCAAAAAAATGGATAGGGTAATAATCTGTTTGGTTGCAATCATAAAAGTGGAAATGGATGGTGGTTATACGCTGCTTTTGAAGTACGTGGTTAGAATTTATAAATATGTTTGCAAAAAATAACCATTAAGCTTGTGATCGCGGAATATGCATGTGTACGCGAATAGTTAGGGAAGCTATAAACGTGTTACGTATTAGTTTCGGTATTGGTAGGTGGAGATAGTTTCAATGTTTACCGAAAGCAAAACTGCGGTTTTCTGAAAAACGGGCCTGCGTGGTTTGTTTTCATTGGTGGCTCGTACATTGGGTTGTACATAAAAATGCAGTGTTTGCTTTAATCTCTGTCTACTCTAAATAACCTAAGGTCGTAGCCGACTCTATGGGAACCACAAATGACAGTCTACTAGAACTGGCGGATGCTTGCTTCTCTAGCTGTTATTTTTTATTGAAGGATTGGGTTGTCGAGGCAAAATTACTTTGTTTTGGTGACTACATTTGGATTAGTGAAATTTTTTTCAAAAATAATTGACGCCCTTGCGCTTTTATGCTTTACGTACGAAATCCATCGTGTCGTTGATGAGCATGGATTGGAAAGTTGAGTAGACACGTGAAGTGAATTGTAAGTCAGCTAATGTACTTTAGGGTAAAATCGAATCTGTGTTATAAATGACATTAAACAAAGAGATACAATAAAAGTCGGATGCGTACATTTAGTCGAATTGGTAAGTCTGATTTAAGAGCTTTACCCTCATCTGAAGATGCTTTTGTAAATGCAACAAAAGACTAGTCCATTGTTTAGATATGCCTCAGGTTGAACTGCGGGCGATGGACAGCAAATTCCACGCTGCTTTGTCAAAAATATGGCCGCATATGCAGTATGGACAGCAAATTTTTTTAAAAAAAAATTTCAAAGGTAGGAATTCGTTGGCATTTTTTCAGTAAGAAATTTACTTCCGACCACTACAATTGGTATTTAGCATTACCAATTGTTTGCCCGCTGGGTGACGCTAGTGGTCGGAAGTAAATTTCTTACTGAAAAAAGTGCCAACGAATTCCCACCCAAATGTCGCTAACTGTTTATAAGATTAAAAATTCATAATTTGCATAATGTTTTATTTTTGCAATATTTCTTGAATTATTTCTATTGGTACAAAGAAGGGTCACCTCTAGGTGAAAATTAAATATAAAGCAACAAATTGGAATACTTTTTCTGCGCAATTCAGAATTCTGCATAAATTTATTTTCAGACTATCAGTGTTGAAAACTTCTAAATTTCCTTTTTGTAATAAAAATGTCTGTGAATCCAACTTTTTTCAGTAAATTCTGCGTATTTAAAACGAAAAGTTGATATACTGTTTCTAACGAGTCGAGTAGCCTACTTTTGCTGTTATCAGTTTGAGCTAAGCTAGAAATACGTTTGGGATTATGAACATTTTTATTTCAATTATTCGAAAGGCTGTTCGATTTAAAATCGATGTCCTAACATTTGTTGGTCAACCGAGTGGTGGCTTTCAGCATGCGCGAATTGTTAGTAGACAACTTACGAGTAAATGTGGAGAAATAGAAAATCTTGAAATTGTGTTTTTTCTGCTCGAGCGAATGTAGGACGTGCAATTCTGGCGTTATTCAAACTGATAGGCAGTTTTAAAAACGAGTTTATCTGCAGAATCCTGAAGAATGAGACAAACTCCCTTCGCGCTGAAATTGAATTTGTGATCCCTCGAAGAAGAAATGATGGCTGTTTAAAGGGCATTTCATCGGAAGGTGAATAGCCAGACTCATTTAATCTGTCATCGTGTTCTTGATGGGGAAGTTGCCTATAAAATGGGTCCATTTGTATGATCAAAGCTGAGATATAGTTTAACTATAAATTTGAAGCGTGTGCCCATCCTGAAATCGCTTACATCGATTCGTTCAGATATCCAGGAGTGAAGCAGTTGTGCTTAACATACACTCTTAAGAAATAATGGTGAAATTAGGTGTTTTGTAACACTTAAAGGTATTTTCTTAGCCTCTTTTTAGGTATTTGAGATGTTTAAAAATATTTTGGTATTTCTAAACTCTTAAAAAGGTGTTTCGAACAAATAACCGTTGAAAAGATGCTTATACATGTATATCCTTTATGGGGAAACCCAGGAAAAGGCACAATTCGTGAGCCTGTCTGATGCGAGTCGAGATAACAGAGTGCATGGTAGCGTGTAGGTTTCCATTTACATGTACGGTCGTGTGTACACACCGAGGAAACCACAATGACGTAACTGGAAACTGAGTTTTTGAAGAAAAAAAAAACTTATGGTATTCTGGATGAGGTATTCCATAAAACCCTTCCTCAGATGTGGTCCACAACCCAAAAAAAGGTGGAGTAGGCTACCTTTATTTCTTAAGAGTGTATGGTAACGTATATACAAGTATACCCTCGATAGAATCCTGTATTGTTCTTGCGACTGATTCAAAACTCAGCACCGATGCCCCATTGGTTGGTGCGCTGCCTTCAACATGCTCAGCGTAAATTTCGACGATTTCAAATAAATATTCGATTAGGTTTTATCACTCGGACATCCCTCGTCAATTGTTGTTTTATCTCCCCAGGGTGGTGCACCACCGTCCTCGTTGCGCAGGCATTTTACTCGTTTCGCTCCCCTTCACCTCATCGCCAGTGACAATAAATAAGCGATGGCTCTCGGTTCAGGTGCTAATTGCATTTCCGAGCAGTAATTGACACCCACCCCCTTCGCAGTCCGAAGAGGATGGACATCAGAATGTTGCTCGTGGAAAATGGTGCGAGAGCCCTAAATTGAGATGTAGCGGATCTAAGAAAGACGCGGATATGTCATTGTGTGACGATAATGGCAATTGTCTGTTTGGCGTCTGAACGTTTGCTTCGTGGCAAACGTGACTTTACAGCCCAATGACGTAGCCTGGGTGCCGAACCCCAATTTCTCTCCCATCCCCTTGGATCCTCCCCCGTCCAAACAATGGGCTCGCGTTCCACTTAGATTTATTGGCACCGAAAATGCTCGGAGTTCTTCGGAAATTACATCAATCATGGACTCATTCACACTATTGCGTTTTGCGCCACTTTTTGTGCCCCTGAGATGTGGGTGGTGAAGAGGAGGCTCTTCATTTGTCGTTCGCCTCGGTGCAGTTACTCTGGAGACGAGGCGAATGTGGTCTTGATGAGCAGCAGGACGTTGTTAGGGACCACCGCGCCAATGTTGTTCCTCTGGCACTTTCTTTCACCTTGCTTTCTGCGGGACTTCTTTTTCTTTTCTAAGTGGATGCGCGAGATGACGCACGAACGGCAGACGCCAAATGCCTTTTGGCAGTTTGCGCAGCTGGAAAAGTGGATATTTAAGGTGAAAGCGTGCTAAAGCGAAGTTGACACTGCGCGCTATTTGAAGAAGTTGAAAGCGTTTACTCACGGCATGCAGATTGAACGGTTGAATCGAGGAGATTGCTTGACCCGCGTGACCTTTAAGACGTTGAAAGTTTTCACTGAGAAACTGTAAAAGCATTCAGGGCGCTGTATGGTGCGGCGTTATTTGGACATCTATAACCAGAGTTAGGAAAAATTAATCTAAATAAAACCTATGCGGCGCGGTGTTGCGAGTTTTCATCCTTATTTTTAAACTTGAACCGAGGGGGAGGTCATGAATTGTTCAATGGATTGCGAATCATTAGAATTGTCGGAACGTTTTCTATAGCGTCGCGCCACCAATGGTTTGGCGTTGAATTTTGAAAATTTAGTGAATTTAGCGATTTTGACAATCACAAATTGGAAGTCGCAATTCCACTCGTTTCCGTCCTTGTGCACCGTTGAAGGACATGGGCGAGAATTGGACCGGTGCAGCGTTTTGATTAAATTCAAGTGGTGTAAACACAATTAAGGTTTATGGCCGACATGCCGCATAGTATCCAAAATACAACTTTTATGCACGCGTGTTAATGAAAGCGTCGTATGAAAATAGGACATGAATGAGATAGGAACGTCACCGTCGTTTCCATGCATTGATCCGTTGCGGTGAAAGTGTCACGTTATAATCGTTCATTTCAGCAATTTATTCAAAAGTAATTAATTTGGATGCACGCCTTTCGCTATAATTGTTTCTAGGCATAATTTAATTCTGCGTAGAATCTGCCTGCATGGTTATTATATAGGAGAATTTCGACGCGGATACTAACGGAAAGATTTCAGTTAAGCGATTTAAATCGATTTTTTTTGCTGTATGTTTTTCGATGGTGTCAATTGTTTTCAGATTCTGACCCTATGCGTCGTATCGAATGATAAAGTAAAATGTTTTTGCATCTCAGGGTCCATCGAATTGACAGTATAATCACGTCCATTCCCTTAAGAGAAAATATCACCACCTTTATAACTGAATCTCATCTTTGTATTTTATCCAGGTTCTTAATTGTCTAAAGTTTTAGAAGCCTGGCCATCCTGCTACTCGGGAGAGGCGGGTTAACTCGTCCATGCGGGGCTAGATATTGACGCACCCTGTACAAAATACTGGTGTGTGGAAATTGTCGACAGTTTCGTTGTTGCGTATCTTTTCGCGTCGTTTTTGTCTCGACACCACGCAGGCAGGCATTAAGAAATTGTCTGTCTTCGTTGTTTAGCATATAAATTTGTTGATTTTTTGGTGCGCCGGATTCAATTGCGTTGGCGCGGGTCTTAAGTACGGCACCGCACTCGTCCGCCTTCCTATTCCGCCAGCATTAAGTTCCTCCTCGCTATTTACTTAAACGCAATTTGCATATTATTTTTTTTCGCGCCTCCTTCACCCCCTCCCCACAAACGCGAGAAATTCGTTAAAAAAACGTCGACTCGCGCATGAAAATGAAGGCGAATTTCTGGATCGCCCGAAGTGCGCAATTTCGGATGTACGATGGCGCGGCTCGACTTCCAATAACAAACTAAAACCACCAATTAGATTACAAGAGCGAAATTGCCTTTCCATTTCTTAAATCCACATTGATCTACGGGGCCTTCCTCTCCTCACTTTCAATTCTCCTCTTGCTCCGCCAATGGTTTTTGGCTTCATCCACGTTGAATATTAAGAGCGTTCTTGGCTTATGCATTATTCAGGGCCCCTTTCTTTTCCACCGTCGCCTTAATAGCGTTCGAGTGACAGTCTGAAAATGAAGGGAATTTCGTCCAACTCTGAGAAGTTGGTGATCTGCGTGCCCCTTTGGTGGCGCTATACATCGACAGGATTAAACGTTTGTTCGTTCTGAAGCGTGCTTCCACCGAGCTCGATTTACCCCCTTGTACTCTAGCAACCACGCGTTGTTTACGTGCTCGCAGTGTTTGCCCCTCGCCGGAATTTAAAGGGGGTGATATGTCGGATGTCTCGGAGAAATAAAAAATGATTGTTTTTGTTCGTACGGATCATTTCGCCCGTTGTTGAAATGAATTTATAGAAAATATTCTTGTTACGTTTGTGCGTATATTAAAAATTCTCTCTTGAAGTAGAACAGTTATATCGTCATAATTTCTTTAGAGATTGGTGTATTTCTCCATTTGTTTATTTTCCAAGTGGATGATGCAAATTGTAAGAAGCCCCGTAGTGGAAGATTTTTTCTTTTGTGTTGTACGCTATGACGCAAAACGCGTACAATGCGAAAAAAAAAATCTTCCGCTACGGGGCTCCGTATGTTTTAAATATAAAATTCATCGAAACAAAATGCGGAAACTTTTTTTCATGACTTTTATTTTTTTTTCCACATGTGCATATGTGCAGTTTATATCGTAAATATTTTAGTGATTTTATCGTTGCTCGAAAAAGCTCTTAACAAAGAGAAAATGTACGGAAAAGTACATCCCATTTCTAGACTATACGCAAACCTTAAGTATATAAATGAGCAACTTTTTCGTGGCTTACGCGTCCTTTTCGAGCGGGATTTGGCACATTTGCATTAAGGCCATGACCACGTCATGAACCTCTTAACCTTAAATTGATATCATCGACATGGTTTGTCGATCTCGGTCCTTGTCACAAACGGCCACGCGGTTCCGATACCCTCCCCTCCGGCGTGACGTAATTAAAGTATGGTCTCCGAGGCGAATATGGCGGAAATAGGCCTAGCGGATGAAGAATGGCGCCACAAAACGTCGCATCACAAATTATCAAGGCTTAAGATGGATTCTATCCATAATTTAGCAAACCCTCTCTTTTACGAGAAGCATAGGGAATCCCAGAGGATGCAGTTCCATGCTATGTCTAGCGGCAGTAATAAGATTTTGACGCTGCGCTTGCATTGAAAAATTCATCATACCTACAGTATATATAATATACATATGTTTCGTTATTAGTTCTTCTCAACGTGTGTGCGTTCCTTCTAATAAAGATAGCTCATTTTAAGACAGTCACTTTCCCGTCAGCGATTTTAGGGCTCGCAAATTTTGTAAAATAGATGTTATTAAATTCATTTTGGCGAGCAAAAAAAATCTTCCACGTTTGGATTTAATTATCTTTGCAGTGTTGACGCGCGAGTCTTTCGTTAATTTAGCCTATCTTCCCCATCTCACGACGTCTCTTGTCCTACGTAATGCAAAAGAGACATTTCATACATGTGTCATGACTAATGGAACGTTCTTGGAATTCTGACTACGCGAGCAAACATTACCTAATTATTCGAGTGTAGGCCTACATGATTCTAGTATACGAGTGACGCACTTGAAGTCGCTATGCAAACGTATAGCTTAGATTATATTTAAAAGGTAACATAAACAATAGATAATGTGCACATGACCTCATCCAGCTTGTGGGCGTGGCTAATATTATTCGGCGGTCATAATGTAGCATATATTCGATGTTGGTTCAAACTCACTCGTTTTATAGATAACTTGTATGTAACGTCACGCAGCTCATGGGCCTGGCTAATATGGCTCGTTTTACATTGTGGGCGTGTCATGGGGTACTTTTCATTTTGGCTCTAACTCGCACGTTGCTGTACCACCACCCTATCCTATGTGCTCACACTACACCGTACACGTAGACTATATGTTAGTGATGCTGGATATCTTACTATCACCGAATTAAATAGCATTCTGCCTGGTTATAATAACCGCGAATAGGTTTAAAAATTTAAGTATTCCCCCATTTCAAGTAAGATATATGACGTGATCTAAGCTTTGATGTTGGCCGGTGACGGCCGAAATATAATATTACATTATAGTCGGAAGTTGTGGGAAAATTGAAATTTCGAAAAGAATTTGCATGGGGGAAAATGTGAGACGATTTGCTAAGTTTTTTTTTAATGGATCGCCATAACAGTGAGGATCGTAGCGCTAACGTGTATCTATATAACCGCTATCATGCTAAAAACTAAAAAAAAATTGTTAGAATTACTATCACTTACCCGTGAATAGATTGTTATCCGAAAGTAGATATTAGGGAGATTTCCGGAGCGACCGTAATTGATACGGTAACCTTTAACTTTCAAAATACCGTGCATGGCCGTTTGACAA
>JAQGBX010004277.1:0-15634 GCA_034698745.1 Megaphyllum sjaelandicum | reverse complement strand
ACATTTCTCACACCGATAGAAGCCATTGCTGTGATCGATGACCTTCCTGTTGCAGTCAGCAGTAGGGCATGCCTGAAACGCAAATTTACAATAACCATTTCGTAACACGATGACACGAAAGCCAAAACAAATAAGATTATGTTTAAAAATTGTTTTATAATTAAACTCATGCATTTACAGAAAAAAGTCTTCCCGATGATATATATAGAATATATCAGTGAAATGTTTCTAAATGTAGACAAGTTGGAATTTCCCAGTTATTTGTTTACCATATACATGCAGTTTTCTACTTTTGTGAAGACAATGACAGCTTTAACAGAGAAGTAATCGGCCTTATCGGAAGTCCCCAAGCCGTCCAGCTTCGCCTGTTGCAAATATTTCCAATTTGCTATGAAACCTTAAAATAAGTAATTTTAACACATTACATTTCGCTGTGGTCAAACGCGAGAAATCCTGCAATCTTATTTTTACGACCCTACCTCCACTTTCCACTTTCGAGATGGAATTTGTCGCACAGCTATAGCCTCCTGAAGTGAACCATGTTCTTAATAAATTTGTTTCTGGAGTGTCAGGATTGAGAAGGAACATAGAAGAACTCGTAGTGCTAAGCGAACAATCTGACAAAACAGATAAGATAATAAACATAAATAAAAGTTAAAAATTTATGAATGCAAATCCTGAGCATAAAAAGCCAACGTTTACCTCCAAAATCGCTTACACGAACACCCTTTACAGCAATGACAGGATTATTAGAGCCATCGAACTTTTCAGCCTGAAAGATCAAAGGGCAATACACAGTTTTTTTAAAAGAAAGACAAGTTGAATAGGTAATCTCAATGTGTTATACACATGCTATAAGAAACTTACTTCGTCTCCCCAAATGGTCAAAGTGACCTCCCCATTCGAATTGTCCACAAGGTAAATGTCCCGCTTTTTCAACTCTTTATTAGTTTTTTTAACAATTATAGTTTGCACATCTCCGTAGCGCTTGCAGACCCCAATTACATCTTAGAAAAGATGGATAAAGGATTCAAAAGAGGATCATAATTAACAGGATACCTCAAAGGATAACAGTGCGTGGGATTTTGTTACCTATTATAGTGTTCTTATTGACTTTTACCAACTCACAAATTGGCATGAAAGCAAAATCATAGATTGGAATTTCGTGAACGCTATCCTTGCATGGCTCAATCGACGTTTCTTTTTTGAAGGTGATTTCATAATCGTGTTTTATAGACGTGAAATTTTTGTTAGCGGGTTTTAAAACTCCATTGCCAATGTAATATACCTTTAAAAAACAAAATTTCACTTTAACTCAATTACAAGTACAGAAGTCACGATATAGGCAACAGATGCAAAGTATATCATTCACAGGAAATAGAAATTAAAGCTTACATTGTTCAAAACTAGCCTTTCGTAGAATTGGTCGCACTGCTCATTAAAGCCTGTCGCACGAATCTGACCACTTTCATCCAGCAAATCCACAGAAAATAGCTTGCCTTCACCACGTGCATTATTCCACGTACGAATAGGGGGCTTGTTGGTCACCCTTGCTCGAATTGACCACCTAACATGAAACAGTTATCAGAAAACCAGGCATATTCAATGAAAATTATTTCAAGATACTTTCTTACATAATTTTTCCGATTGTTATTAGCTCTAATAAGCAGACACTTACCTGTTCGCATAGGGCAATAAGTTTGCAATTGAATGCACAACTCTCTTATTTGCTGGAAATCGGCCAACCACAAGTTTCTCTTGAAAGGGCTTACAAGAGTTGGATTGTGGAGCAGATATACTAGGTTCTTTATTCACTGTTACATCTGCCTCATCATTCCCAACTGTTGAACAAGAAAGGGTATCAATGTGAGAATTTTTGGCAAATAGCAGTTTAAAGCTATATAACATTCTAAAAATTTCTAATCATTGTGAGATTAAATATAGTGGCAATAACAGCTTACCATTATCAGTGCTGTGCAGGGGCTTTCTCCCTTCTTGATTATCTTGATTGGTCAGAATCCCAATAGGCACTGGCTTCCCGATTTTACTTCCCACCACAGCTCCTGATTTCAAAATCAGAAGACCTAAGACGACGATAACTCTCCTACAATGATCAGACAAAACGACAATTGAAAAACAAATGGAACATCAACATCAAGCATGTGCACAGTACTGACACAGTCGACACTTAAATCCGCTTACTTGTCTTCTTGAGGTCTAGTTAGTGCATAACTATCCAAACGAATCAAAGCAAATTTCGTCAAGTCTCCATTTGTGATGTGGAAGTTGAGTCGAGTGGCGAGCATTGCGACTAAACAGGTATAAAAGAAAGGAGTCAAAATGAACTTTAATGAAGGTAAATATTCGATAATTTTAGACACGTCACTTACATGAGAAGGCATGAACCCCATCCGACAATAAAAGTCTGTATCGCTCAGAAATGTTACCATCAGGGGTCGGTGTGGAAATCTTTTTCAAACCCTATATGGACGAATATAATAACATTCCCCGATTTAAAATTTTCGTCGCGAAAATTTAAAGTGTTAAAAAATAGCATACATACCAGCAGTTGCATTACAGGCTGTTCTACATTAGCACCGTTTATTATCTCCTATAGGATTACAAAATAAATCCTATCATTAAACATGACGTACTGGCCTACAACTGAAGCCAAATCATTTCGTGTGTTTTAAAAACGTATATTCCACGGTGTAGTGATCATAAACATTATTGACTATATATTAGCATAACATACAAACTTGCATAAACATATTTGTTACAACAATTAAAGACAATCTAAGGTCGACAGCAAACGGTCAAATTTAATAGGCAACTGGCAACAATGAATCACCAACACCTTAGAAAACAATAATTGATCCTCTTACGGCAAGTGATCCAGCTGACAGACTTTCAGTCATTTTGCCTTCGGTTTTTAAAAATTAAAACGATATGCAAAAACGATTAAGGGTTGGATTGTGGGTGGTAAAGAGCAGAAATGAGCGCGAAGATATTACAGAGTTTCTGCTAGCTGCACAATGTTCAAAACGCCTCATGAAACGACAAAATTCACAAAATATATTGCTTCAACCCCCAACTACACCTAAAGGGGAGCCTCTTCATGCAGATGGTCACAGCTTAGGGCCTCATCATGCCTAAATCCGGCCCTGCTCTGGTTCAATAAATATTGCTTGGGGAACAATTTAGGCAGCCTGTTAATTTGAGGCGGCATTCATCCTAAAAAATAAGGTATCATTATACACAAATTGTCACGTTTTATACCTTAATTCTCCACCTAGCTAACTCCCCACCTTATACCAAGCACGTTATAAAAAAAAGATAAAGAAAAAAAAATATAGGTAGGGAGGAGAGTGGCCCCTATTACCCTATTACTGTTTATGGTTCCTTCATTATTGAGAAAACTGGGGAACCAATCCAATATGAAAATAAATATAAATAAATAATCATTAACATATTTATATTTTAAAACTCTATGATATCATCAAATATTAAATTTCTGTCTCCTCATCATTTAGTCGATTTTGTAGAATTTGCTTAGCTTTAAAATACTGAGTTTTCCCAATGAAACGGGTACAATTTTGCAAATTTTTCCACAGGAAAGCGTTAAGAATTTTGCAAATTTGTGCTAATAGAATCTGTGAAAAATTTTGTTAATTTCGCCTCTAAAATAATTGCAGAAATCTGAAATCGAAAACGTGCCCTATCCCATTTACCACGCTTTGTTCATGACCCAGAAAGAGTATCGTTATGGATTAAAAAGTTTCGCACTTGCTGAAAGGTTCTAAAATGTTCAAAGCCGTCAAAGGAAGGGGCTTTGCAAAAACCGCCCAGGCCCGCCTTTGTACCAAGTCACCGTTTTATCCGAAAACGCAGCCAGGAAATTAAAAACTCGCCAAAATTTTGCTTTAGTGACCTCTGTACTCCAGACGAGGTTTATCTCCAAGTTTCTCCATGTATGAATACCGAACATAAATATACTTATTTATTTTATGGCTGAAAATTTTCAAATTTTATTCGCTTTAAATCTATAGTTGGACCGAATAGTTCCGCTCGCATGTTTGTAATCATTCAAGTCGTAAACGGAAGAGCTTTATACATATTTTCGCCCCGCAGTGTTTATTTATATTTCCATCAGTGAGTGCGCGATGTTTCTTTCGAAAAATTAAAAAAAAATGGGTTACTTATTAATAACCCTGAAGTATTTCTAAACTGGATGACAAGTGGCTTCACTCGTACAGGGTGATCGCGCGTTAAAAACAGCCTGACCATCGTTATAATCGTACAGGGTGTCTTTGAGAAAATTCAACGTGGACACCCTGTACGTGGAAGCCATTATTTGTGATCGGGGGATTTTAATTTGATGATAGAAGCGTCATTAATAAGCCTACGGGTTCACATATGTTTAACATGCTAGGCTAGGCCTATTATATTGCTCCGCTCTACATTATGGAAGTACACCGGGGCGCTATTGTATAGGAAATGAATAAACGGCAATCGATTTAAAGTGGATGGAAGCAAATGGTTGCCATTGTTGCGTGCATGCGCCTGCAAAAATACTTCAAATGGCTTTTTAGTTTGAAGAAATGAAGACGGTTTAATGTCGGTGCATGCGTATTCAAATTAAAGTGGACGGCTATATAGCTTTCTCGTGTTTTTTTTTCCTACGATAGAATTCAAAATTGCACGGGTTATTCCGATCCGTAACCCAATTTGTATACCCATCCTAAAGACGAGCAATCTCATCATGACGCGCTGTCATCTATAATGCCGTCCTCATTCACCCCGAAATATAATCCAAATAACTTTCCTTTTCCGTCGTATTCTTATGCCACGTTTTACTCAGCGTGCTAGGCAGTATATACTGTATATAGAGGTCACTTTCCGCCCAGTATAGGCGCAACATAGATCACGCAACTTCCCCATCTTCATCGGTTTTTCTCGAGCTATCGCATGAATGAGGAAACGAAATAATTATACTGTAATGCGCAAATTTAGAGTTTTTTCTGGGGGAAAAGTTTGGACCCACAATTCATTTTGTTATACGAAAACACCAGTATGCCGACTCCGTGTCGGCACCTTTGATGTTCGAACGGCCAGTGAAGGGGGGGAAAAAAGAACTGTAGTTGACTCAAGTAAGTGAACGACAGTTGACGCTATAGTTTACTTAAATCCGTTTCGAACTAGAGAACGATGAACTAGTTCAGTGAAAATAGTAAGTGAAGTAGGAGTGAACGACGTTCACCATAGTCCCTTTGACAAACGCGGCGCTGCGAGCACACGGCTAGGGAAAAGTGGGCGGAGTCGGCATACTGGTCTTTTCGTATACCGTGTATATTACTCGTGAGTTTACTATAGGCACGCTTTCTGTCATTATATTTTGTGAGACGGCCTTCCTCACGCATTTCAATTGCATGTATTCGATTCGCGCACCGTCTAGCGGATGTTGATCGAAAATTGGGAAAAAATGGTCGCTCCTGGTCCCAGTAAGCACGCGTTTCCAAGGATACGTACGTAATTTCCATGGAGACATATGCCATTTGGCACGTGCTTATTAAAAATTTGCTAATTTGCGAATTTGCTACCCCCATCCGCCAGACGATGCGAAACCAGAGTAAGATTAAATCGGGAGTTTCATGTGTAGGCCACTCACGTTTTCCAAAGCATCCGAGCACTTGGGGTTACATTTATATTTAAATACAATAAATACATACAATATCGATCGTCAAAATTGGGTGTTAGATTTTCGTGACGTTATCGTGCAATTACGGAACAGTGTACACAAATATACCCGATAAAATTGGTATATAATTTCTATATTGTGCGCGTGTATATATTACATATATTGTTGTTATTATAATGCACCTGCATGCACGAATAGCGATGACTTCATCTTTACGCTGCCATTGTCCAGCACTCGAAAAAGCGATGTGTATTCGTTCATTTTCAACATATACTTAATTATTTGTGAAAAATGTACGCGACGGCTTAATTAATCCTTACAGCCCTTTTTCATTACGATCAATTAGTCTACTTTGAATAATTACGCATCAGCGGGTGAGAACTAAAATTTCGAGAAACTCAATAAAGAGCGGATTATGCACGACACTGCGCTTCAATTTTTATCGTTTATCAGCTGAAATTCTGATTGTGGCTTCTTTCTCCATTCCGAAAGTGACTTCGCATTTCGGCGCGCCATTCGGTAATAAACTAAGAAAAATAAAATAAAATGAAATTATTCCTTTTAATTAATTCGTCGAAATTCTCCCTCCCCCCTGATATCGAAAGCCTAAATCATCTCCGATGATACAGAATTCAAAACAACCCGCTGGTTTGCATCCGATACGTTTTAATTGATATTAGCGCAGTTTTAAATTTACGTTCCTAAATTTAAGAGCTAAAAAGATTGCTGAGAAACGAAACGACCTGAGCAGTTAAGAAACCACCGTTTTGCGGAAGAGGTATTATTTCCGAGTTAATCTCATCGTTGAAAATTTGACTCGGACAAAAATTACTTATAGGGTTCCTAAAAATGTCGCATTTTTTTTTTTTTTACCCCAAGTGCTAGATATTTTGTTCGAAAACCTACGTCGCACCGTATATTCAGTACCAGTTAAGCGATGTATCGATGAAAATGTGGACGCTTTGGTGAGGGTATCGTGCAAATGATCCGAATAATCTTACACTTACCATTTGAAACGTATAATATCCTTTCATAGCGTTCGTTCCATATCAATTGAATTTCACCTTTCATTTATGAACTGACGAATTTTGATCATTTTTTTTGTAAACTGAACGGCAGGCGGGTTGACTAAATACCCGTAATTTATTTGAAATCGAACCGGATGGAGACGAATACTGTTTTCCTGGCCAAGGGACAGTTGTTAAGACCACCTTTCAACGTAATATTCTTAATTATTTCGCTTTTTCCATCCACGTTTTTCGACGTTTACAAAACGCGAAAGTTGTTGAACATGGTGGTCGTAAACGCGGCATATTCCATTCGAATCGCGCACGCCATTCGATATCTGTGCCAAAAAAACACGCCTTTGGAAAAACGCACCGTTTTTATAATCGTCTCTCTCGCTTCAATTACTTTTTTTTTTTCACATCTCGACGTTTCGAATCAACGTTGAATTTTCTTCGTTTTTTCTCTTCGATAATCCAACGCGTTCCATATCGTCGTTTGAAAATTGGAACGCTCGCTCGTGCTCGGCGCGTCCCGTTTCGAGACGTTCTTATTTTTTCACGATGTATTCCAGAACGCGCATCAGCTCGGCGTCAACGCGTTCAATCTGGCGAGGAAAAAATGCGGTAAACGTGTTCAAAAAATGCCCGTTTTGGCGACGGAAATGCGGCTGCGGAAGAAGGTACGATACCTCGGTCGTCTCTCTTTCTCTTCTCTCTCGTGTGTCTCGCCTCCGCCGCCGCGTTGCTCCGGATGAATTTGCCTTCGGTTGCCGAACTTGAGGAGCAGCAAGTGGCGATCGATCGATACGCAGGGGGCGCCATCTGACGACCACCCAACAATGAGCCTGGCGCCAACAGCTGATGCCAAAACAGAAGGAAAGACACGCTTTTTTGTACAACTTTTTAAAGGAGAGCGTCGACGCGTACACGTACTGCTGCAAAAAAATGTTGAATTTCAGGGTTCATTCTCGATTTTCCTGACTTTTCCAGCTTTTAAAAAAATTTCCCTGACCAATGAAAATGTGAAAAATTGACATAATCTTGCAAATTCGATGCTGGAAAATGTTTTTCAAAATTGACTAACGACAGTTTTGAAAATAAACGAACGTGACAATTTTGTGTTCCGAAAATGTGGAAAATTGTGCAAATTTGTACTCGGAAAATGGGCCCTGAACCACCATGTAGAAGTTGTAATTTTGGATCGCCCATGACTTTTCCAGACATTTTCAAATTCCCTGGCTTTCCAGGTCCGGGAGAACCCTGTCTTGTATTCTTTCGCGAACTTCGATGGAACGTGGACCGTACGTTGCACCCTCTTGGGTGTGACTCCCTGGTTTTTCGAGGATGCTCCGAGAGCGATGAGCGGGCTGGTGCAATACGTAACTTAAAATTCAAAGATTACACGTACCAGGTCAAATTCATGATCGTTTGCAGCTGATGGTTATTTATATAAATTTTAATTTTACTGTAACCACGTTGAGAGAAACAAATGGGAGTATTTATATCAATATTTAGCAGTTTTACTGTCTAGTTTTTTCTCGTTAGATGTTTTTCATGGATATACGTTAAATAGATTCAGCACCATAAAATTCTCAAACATCTACTAAAGTAACTTTGTGCGTTCACTTTGGCAACAATTTCGAATGAACTCCTTTATTCACGCACTTATGGTGAAATGATGTAAATAGAAATATTAAATTTTATTATACAATTTATTTTTGTTACAACGGAAAATAACTCATTTTTCTATCCGCACTTTTTTCTTCGAGTTCCCATCTTCGGAATCTTTCTTTTTTAGTTTTTTCTCAGGTGGCGTTTCTGAAATACGTAAAAACGCTGTTCATTTTTGTTTTAGATTGTAAATCTATTTGTGGGCGATTTATGACTGACCCTCACTCTTATCAGAATCGCCATCATCGCTTTGGTTAGGTACAGATTCTTCCTCAGCCATAGCCCCATCCTTGGTTGGTGATTGACTACTCTTTGACCTGCACGAAACTGCTTGACACGTAATTCGGCAGCCCGCATCAGCCTTGGCTATTAATTTTGGAATTTTATCGAGCTGAAATATGCAAGTTTCAATTAGTTAAAATAAACGCCAATAAAACTGAAGTGCTCTACGTATTTGTACTCACTGCGGTGCAATCAAGATCCCATATTTTAATGCTTCCATCACTCGATGATGATATTAACCAATTCCTGTTCTTGGATTCAGGTGATACGATGCAGTTTAGCGATTTTATCCTGAAAATATTTAATGTAAATATACCGCTCACTAAAATGGCAGATTCAGTTGCATGTGGTTTGTAAATACCTGTTTGTTTTTGTTGGAAAAACACCAAGTATAGCCTTTTTGTTAGATGCATGGAATTCAATATTTTCACCTTCCCCACCTATGGCTAAAATATTTGCCTGTGAAAAGCAATCGGCAAATTAATTATAATCATAACAAACTAAGCTTTTAAATTGACGGTTTGTTACATACACTTAAGAATATCAACGCATTCACTGTCCGTCCAAAATCAATGGAGTGAATAATACCTGCCGTCTACAAAAATAGGTGGAGTTAACAATAATTTCCTAGAAATCTGGAAAAATCGACCCCTTGCATTATGCTTTATCTACCTCAACACTGTATATGTCAACACGGTGGTTGATAACAACTGCATACGTGGTTCCATCCGTTGACCATTGAACCAGATTCCCAACTAAAAACAAATGGACGTTCACACTGCGTTCTTAGCGGATTCTGTTAAACGCTTTTCAAATGACCTTACCAGCTTTAATATTGGTGGTGAAAGCTGGACGCCCTTTAATTAGATTCCAGGTTTTTAACGACCGATCTTTGGCTAAACTTAGGGCTAGTTTTCCAGAAGGATGTATGGATAATGACATCACACTTCCACTATAAAGAATAGATCAAAACATAATCAACCAAGTGAAATTACGAGAGAAAGCTTGAACTATGGCATTTTAAAATACGTAGCAAAGCATCAGAGGCCTGAAATAAAAATACGAATTACTTGTGTCCCTTTAATGTCTTGAGGCACTGCCAACTGCCGGGTTTCCAGATGCAAATGGTACCATCATCACTGGCGCTGAACAAGTGACTGTTTTGGTAAAACTCCAAACTATTAATCGAACCTGCAAGAAAACAATCAGCAATTTATTCAGCATTAATTAAGCGCATTTTAGACTTACTTGTCATCACGAAAATAGATGTATTATTGAATATTGTGTTTATTTTGTTGATAAAGACAGAAGACACTTGCATACCTTCTTGTTGGATAAGAGAACCGACTTCTGATCTCGTTCGTATGTTGAACAATTTCACTGTCTCGTCCGTACTACCAGATGCAATATACCTGTCTGAGACTGCTAATGATCGAATACTGCCACAATGCACATGATTTGTGAAACTCTGTTCTAACTTGTAGTCCTAAGTAATTATAAATATTTCATCATACATGTATAGTCTACTTGATCGAATGTACGGTAATGACACTGCATAACCACATGGCCAAGCTGGATATTCTGTAAAGCACAATGTAGGCTTAATCAAAGTTGAAATTACAAAAAGTGGCCGCATTACGCTTACATTATTTTCCTTTTCAATGCGATATCCTATCAAAATCTCTTCGTATGTACCCACAATAATCTCAATATCTATTTCTGAACTCATTATGTTTGTGAAAACTTGCACGCATTTAAAAATCGTCTGAAAATATGGCAGAAATAGACCAATGTTACCCCGTAAGAGGTCCCTATATTAATATACTGTGGTTTCAGTGGGTGTATTATGGCCGTATAAAATTGCAGTACGATATATAATCGGTTTATTTATAAAATTAGCGTTTTTATTTTTAACTCATTTGTGAGATTTAATTTATTTGCAGTTTCTTTATACAGTATATACTAGTAGGAAATCTGACTCTCGTGAGCGGACAGCATGGTTATCTCCCGGACCGGTTTAGAAGGGAGCCTTTACGCCACATGGCTGGTTTTGTTTTTTGAATTTCTTGTCATATTTTGATGTAAGTTTTATAATTTTAATGTTAAAAGAACTCCTAGGTGCTTATGTGTTGCCTATTAAAGTTCAATGCGTGGTAACTTACATGAGCCCTTGCATGTTTATAGTTCACTGTGCCATACCTGATTGCGTCAGCTTTAGCGTACTTTGGCATAGTGTTTTTGATTCAGTGCTTATTAGCACAGTTAATTTTATCAAAATCGATGGTTTTTGGCATACGCGTCTAGCTGATAATGTCTATGAGCTTCTTTGAAACTAGAATTTTTAACATTATAAATCCACAGTAACCATAGCGTTTTGTCTAATTTATTTTGTTTTTATTACATTATTGCAGAACCCATTTGGTTGGCATTGCAAATATTCGAGATCGGCATAATGGTATTAACATGCAGGTTTTACTCTCAGCGCTACCCAGAGATAGAGGATGTTGTTATGGTCACTGTAAGATCAATAGCAGAAATGGGTGCTTATGTACATTTGTTGGAATATAACAACATTGAGGGCATGATTCTGTTGTCTGAACTGTCACGGCGTCGTATTCGATCTATTAATAAACTGATTCGGGTAGGCCGAAATGAGTGCGTGGTTGTTATCAGGGTCGACAAAGAAAAAGGTATCCAGTCTAACGTGCTTCGGGCTTCTGAGAAATGCAGAATAGGTCAATCTGACATTCATTAATGTTTTCTCACCTTCAGGGTACATTGATCTGTCCAAGAGAAGAGTATCGGCAGAAGATATTGCTAAATGCGAACAGAAGTTTGCCTATGCAAAAGCTGTAAGAGGGAAACTTACCAATTCCTGATATTAGTCAAACTGACAAAGATTATCTATATTTCATTCAAGATTATTTTTCACAGGTGAATAGCATTTTGCGACACGTTGCTGAGCTGCTTAATTATGGAGAGGAACAGTTAGAGGCATTATACAAGAAAACTGCTTGGTACTTTGATGACAAACACAAAAAACAAGGCTATGCGTATGAAGTTTTCAAGCATGCTGTGACGTATGTTTTTCTGTTGTTGCTAATTTTCATTTCCCCTGCTCCCTGGGATGTTTTTTTTTAAGTTGCTTATCAATTGATTTTAGAGATCCTTCAGTGTTGGATGAGTGTAATTTAGATGATGAAACAAAAGAAGTTTTACTCTCCAATATAAAACGGAGGCTGACACCACAAGCTGTGAAAATACGTTCAGGTGAACATTTGGGACGTTCAAGCGGTGTATCTGATTGAATTAATTTCTACTCGCTTGTAGCTGATGTACCTAAGTTTACATAAATTTTAGACATTGAGGTGGCGTGTTATGGTTACGAAGGGATCGACGCTGTCAAAAATGCTCTTAGGCAAGGTATTGCATGTTCCACTGAGGATATGCCTATTAAGGTAAAAAATGATAAATTAAGCATTGATGTATTGTCTACATGCAACTGGTTTTCAGTTTAAGTTTACATTTTATGCTGCTTAGATAAATTTAATTGCACCCCCACTTTACGTCGTAACAACCACCACGCTGGAGCACAATGACGGATTAAAAGCGTTAGAAAGTGCCATCTTAAAAATCGAAGACACTATTAGAGATGCAGGAGGCGTTTTCAAGATTCAAATGGCAGTAAGTGAACTCACTATATTTTATAAATTCTCCATTTCGTCTTGATAGTTAACGTGAAAATTGACTGATAAACAATTTTTTTTTCTAGCCAAAGGTTGTCACTGATACAGATGAACAGGATTTGGCAAAGAAACTCAAAGAAGCTGAAGCAGAAATGAATATGGTGGATGGTGATGATGATGACGAAGAAGCACGAGCACCATCCGATGAAGAAAAAGATCCAGAGGATGTTGTCGTTGCTGAGGAACCTGCAGAAATTATCGCATAGGTGTGGAAAATTGCATATTTGTTCAACTTTCTATTAACACATGTGCACGTTTTAATAAGAATATCATCCTTTTGATGATATGAAGTTTAAATCTTGCATATTTTACTGCGAAGCAAAGCTGGAAAAGGAATTGCCTAAATTAAATGACAACTGATCTTGGAAATAAAATTTTCTCAAAAGTGGATTTTAGTGATATCTGATATCCTTTGATGCAAACTTGAAATATTCATCATACTTATTTAACGATTGTTTGGAAATATGATCAAAGTGTATTTGGAAATACTCTGCCTGCTTGGCTTCAGCTTTTCAAACATTACATAAAAATACTAAATCTCATACCTGCATGATAACTTATACAGTATTGGGTTTACATGTACATTGGGGTTCCCTTTAAAGTATTGTGCATTAAAAGGGTTATTTTTGAAAATTTGAAAGATAATTCACATGTAAAAACTATGGAGATTTTGACCGATTTTCACCAGGAAAAATTAGACTTTATTATAACACATTGGGAAAAAATTCCAATTTAGTTTAAAAATTAAAAAAGATATCTAATTGGATTCTTCGATTCTTATCACCACTTTGCCACACGTTGGCGACTTGGCTGCGTGTTGGTATGCCTTGGCAAAATCGCTCAGCTCCCAAATACTGTCAACAGTTGGGGTAACCTGTGAAAGAATATAAGGGAAAATGTGTAAATCCTGTTTTTGTAGCCAGTATATTTACGAAAATGTATGAACAGGCATACTACCTTCTTTAACTCAATTAATTGGCGAATTTCGCTTAAAGACGCTGCCGTCATTTCTGTATTTGACCACCAAATGTCATTCCCTTTAACAAGTCTCTGGAATTGAATATAAATACCGGGTGTAAAATTACATTAGGACGCTAGACATGCGATCATATTTTCTACTTCTTTTACCTGTGTAAGCAGGTTTTTTAAGTGTGAAAGTACGGAGTGTAATTTTCCCTGAACTGTCCCGTTATCTTGAGGCCCCGATGGATTCGGGACTAGCGAAAGGATGAGACCGTCTGGATTACATAATTCCTTGCTTTGTTCGTGTAGAATGGTGCCAGCCGTGTTTAAAATAACATCAAACCTGTTTCAAGATTAACAGAAATTAACACGATTATATTTGCATCTGGGGAAATGATTTAAATTACGAAAATTGTACTAGAAGTTTTGGATTTTGGGAAATTAAGGACATTTTCAAAAATTGTTTTCGGAATTGGAAACTTTAAAAATCTTGTTTATGAATCCATCCGAAGTTTATATATTATAAAGTAACGAAAAATATTTTCATTTCATAATTTTCAAATACTTTTTAAAAACAAACTTGTTGAACAACTACGTGTATGTATACATCTCAGGTTGGTCGTGGAAATGACTCACTTTTTTCTTTTCTGCAGTTCTTTTACAAAATCATCAATATCGTGCACGATAATGTCGTTCACTCCCATTCTGATGGATTTTGCAATGCCAGATTTTTTCACCGTAGTTGTAACATGTCCGCCCCATACCTTCACCAATTGAATGGCTAATAGGCCAACTTCTGACGAGCCATCGTGAATCAACACTCTAGTGACAATTAGAAAGCAATTAATTAAGTACACGATGAATTTGTATAATTGCTAATATGGCGTGTTATTTCCGAAAGCATTTTGACGTGCCTTTTTGCTTTTGTAAACGTTGGCCCGAGTTGAGCCTGTCGAATCAAAGCATGATACGCAATTGCTCCCGAATATGGAATCGCAGCAGCTTCAACAAACGTAAGGTTTCTCGGTTTATGATCCACGTACTCTTTGGATATCGCGATGTATTCGCTCATGTAACCTTGATGACAAGCTGGGCTGATTGCCCACACCTAAATGCAATTTAAATTATCAAATACTTGTAGCTAATTAGCATTGGGCTTAAAGGGAATGCTAATATTTGCATCGTAAATACCTCGTCGCCTCTTTTAAATTCGATGACATCTTCTCCCACGTCCGCAACAATGCCAGCACAGTCTCGGCCTAAAACCAATGGGAAGTCACCATTCCAAGCCTGGAAAAAGAATGTTTTCACTTCATCTGCTTTTTGAGAGCTGAATTTATTCCCGGTTTACATAGGATGTTATTTGTACAGGTGATTTAAATGCCATCTGTTGTGAAGAATTCTCTGAGAGGGAAAATAAGCTGATAGTTTTTTCAGTTGTCAAGAGTTTCCATAAACAGGATTTCTTAATTTTTTTTTCGATTCCAGAAAATTATCAGTTGTAATGTTCATTTATTTTATTATTTTCTATGCTTTAAAACAAGCCTGATTTGCTATAAAGTTTATTTGGATTCCTACCTGCTTGCTTCTTGAACAAGAATTTCTTGCATTATTATATTTCCCAGTGATGATTTTAAAATCGCTTGGATCAATGGCACTGGCTTTAACTTTAATCAGCACCTCGTTAGGTTTTTCAATCCTCGGAAATGGAAGGTCATCAAGGAGACTTATTGCCTGGAATTTTAAGGATACATTCGGTTACGAGTGTTAATTTTGTTATAAGAAAATTTCTCTAGTGGGGAAATAAATCTGGAGGTTATTTTGAATTGTAAATTTTAACATTGCGGAGTTTGATAGAAATTTGAAAAGTTATTTGGTTAAAAAAATCGGATTGTAAGTCATGAGATGATAACCCTTTCAATACCAGCGTTCTCTATCCGAATATAAACGCATGTGGCAACATGCCATACAGTATAATGTGCGTTCGTGTCTTGGCAAAGATAACTACTGTAATTCTATTTAATGGGACCATAAAACTTACTTGAAAGGTCAATATTTTGCAGTATTATTAATTTAAGCTTAACCTTCAGATTAATGGGCACTGAAAATTGCGCAATCAATTTAATGAAAACTTGCGCACTCAATATCATCATGCTTTAGTACATTTCCGTGTTCTTCGTTTATTAATGAAACTAGCTGTGCCCGGCCACGCGTTGCTGTGGCTTAGTCTAGTTCCTCTATGATACCTCCTTGCCGCCCCTCCCCCC